>QLOK01010827.1:0-33198 GCA_003313805.1 Tricholoma flavovirens
TCTGACTAAAGTCTTCCCAAGTGTTTGGCCTTTTCACAAGCTATCCCGGGCTGAACATGATGTTGCCAAGGTAAGTACTCCTTTGCTGATCTTGAAATTGAAGATGACCCGTACAAGCTTGTGGACTTCTCTAAAATACGTTTTGCTGCAATTTTTGTTTTCCACGATCCCCGAAATTGGGCTTTAGACGGTATTACCGCTATAGCTAGCTATAGACTTTCTATTGATCCCTTCTAATATAGTCCAGGTTGTTTGTGATATCATTCAATCAGGGGGAACAATTGGCGGGCCTTACATCCGCCCCGAGCTGCGAACTGGAGAACCAATCAAGGTCTTCTTTTGTAATCCCGACCTTGTTTGGCGATCCGAGTTTGAGCGACCGAGACTCGGACAAGGCGCGTTCAAGGAGGCATTCCAAGCAGTATACAAGGTATGCTGCCCAAATCATGACATGATTGAAATGGTCGTCTTCACGAATCGCTTAGAGCTTGACTGGTTCTACATACCCGTACACCCAGTATGGGAAGCCCACTCACGCTACATATACTTTCGCCGAGAGTGTTTTGGCGGAACGTATTGAAGAACTGTATGGTGTCCGTGGCAAGATTCCTAACGTGTAAACTTACCCAGCCTTTGATCGTTTTCCGTTGCTGAGTAATTTGTTGCCAGGTACATGATCGGAGGTGAGGTGAAATCACAAATATCAGGATCGCGAGTGTTGATTACCAGCGTTGTAATGGGAAGACAATCCTGAATCAGGTATTTATGGCCGTTCGACGTAAGGAAAGAGGTTAGATGATGTCAAACTATGTACCTTTCAGATATCGCGGGAGCAAAGGCTGCTAAATGGTCTTCCGTTCTTGTGCGCACGGGAGTTTTCGATCCACATCAAGGTCCGCCCTCCCATCAACCCAGTCAAGAAGTGGACGACGTCGAAAATGCAGTCAGATGGGCGATTGACAGGGAGATGATGGGATATTGAGCGCGGGGTTCTGATCACCGAAGTCCAGCCAAGTCCATGCGTATAGGACAATTCATTGACGGGATCTACGGCTTGGACGGGAGCTTTACAATGAGGAATAGATGATAGGTCGTTAGTCGGAAGCTAACCGTACCTGTGCGCTGTATTTACCATCGTTGTCTCCATGAGAGAAACTCCTTGCTTTCTCTCATGAGCGTCTTTCCCATATCCCAAGAACAACCGTTGGAATTCAGAAAGAAGGATGGTTCGTTATCCAAGATGCGCAATCACAAAGGGAACATCCCTGTTCTTCCCCAGAATAAGCATTGTCCATATTGTCCTGCGAAATTTACCCGAACCACTCACCTAAATCGTCATCTCCGTACTCGTCAGTTACCTGCCTACTATCTCTTATACTCAACCCAACACTGATTGCCCTTCGAAAGACACAAACGAACGATCGCACCGTTGTGATGTGAGTGACTCTTTGTTTGATGATCTTATATACAATCTCAGTACAGTCCATTAGACCTGCGACTCGCAGTTCACTCGGAGCGATCTCCTAACCAGACATAAAAAGAGCTGCAACGATCCGTGCGTAGCTATTCTCACTACGCAATCAAGTATTACTGTTCTAACAAAATGAGTGACAGGTTAGGTCGCACTCGGCGCAAGTCTTGTGCTGCGTGCACGGAATCAAAGATCAAGTGCGACAGACAATATCCGTGTTCCAAGTGTGAATCTAGGGGAAGGGAATGCGTTTTCAGTGGCTCAGGAAGAAAGTCTTCAACATCAAACCAACCAATTCAACAGTCCTTGGTACTACACAACGCCACTCCTTCCTCCCTAGTCATCTCGACGCCGCAAGCCATACACCCATATTCCAGCCCTTTCCATCTCCCAGAATCGGAGAAGATAGGCTGCTCAAGCATATCCAACCTGGACAGCAAGTCGTCTATGTCATCAACTAATGCTAGCCCAGTGGTCGGCAGTTATCCATCCGCCTCAGATATCGATGCCACCCCTGGTTCAGAGCACCTCTTGCCTGTGAACGGTCACTTGTCATCCGTCTATGCCAGTGACATGTTTGAACCCTTCTTCAGTAACATATTCCCTCAACTAGCTCCTGCCATGTCGAATACAGAATTCTTGTGGCCTGGAAGGACAAGCTCGCCTGAAGAGTTCCCGTTCACTACTTCAACAACCTCTGTCTCGGGGTATCATGATGCCAGTATACGTCCACAGGCTTTGTTAGGGACGTCCCCATTCCATGCTTCCCCTCCGTTATTAACTGCAACAAGTGACATTCGACACGCTCCCGCTGTAGACGTGTCAACTCTGGATTCGGCTGCCCATGAACTAAATCATTACTGTAGTAAATCCTCTTTTTCTCTGAAACATAAACTCATTGGAGCTTGATTGCACAGTGTATCTTTTCTTCTCGGCGTTTCTTTCACAGGTCCCAATCGTTCATGCCCAAACCTTCACCCCTGAAAACAAACCACAAATCCTCCTAAATGCCATGCAAGCATGCGGCGCACTTTTCATCAAAACTCGCAAGGCTGCCATATTTATCACAAAGATCTTGACTTCTGCTAGAGAAACTCTTGTTCATGAATTTGTAAGTCTTGGCAGCCCCCCCGAGAGCTTAGCGTTTATATATACGTTCATCACACCGAAGGCAATGCAACAAGCAACAGATTCAGCAGATCAGATTTATCTTATTCTGGCAGTTGTCCTACTGCAGACCATTGGACTATTTCATCAGCAGCCAGATCAGCGAGCATCATCAAGTGTTTATCATGGCATGCTTGTCATGGTAGGTAATTCTGTCCGTCACCATAGATCCCGTGTGATTATTTTGATAGATGATTCGACGGACTGGGATAATGGCGAAGAATGCTGCTTGGGAGCCAGGGAGCTTTACGAATGGGTCTCTGGAAACGTTGTGGCAGGAATGGGTGGCAAACGAAACCACAAAACGGTTCGTACCTCACAGCGTATGGACGTAATTTTTATTGAATCATAGTATACAGTGCAATATGGTGGTCCTACTTACATGATTGCTGTCATAGCATATACTTTGCACTACCCTCATCTTATCATCCCAGTGAAATCGAGCTGAACCTACCTTGTGAGGACGCTCTTTGGCAGGCGAGCAGTTCTCCAGAATGGTTTAGGGTCCTTCAAATAACTTCTCCATACGGCTCTTCCAAATCACGCCTCACCGGAATCAGCATGCCACGGTCGTTGGCTTCTCTTGCGGGAACGCGGTTGCTTACCACTTACATACCGATGAATCCGTTTTCACATTTCATCCTGATCCATTCAATTCTTCGCCACCTGTTCATAACATGCGTTGAAGGTCGAATGGCTAACTCTCCGGCGGCTGGTAGCTTAGGTGACGATGAGACAGTCAGACAAGAGATTTGCAGTTTGCAATATGCTTTGCACAACTGGTTGCAGAATTGGTTGAACTCTCCAGAGCTCCCACAAGTCAATGGCTCTCATGACGAACCATCTTTTGTCCATAACGGTACGCGGAATGCATGCAGAATTTTCACGTGTATTCATATTTCCTGTTGTCGTCAGCACTTCCGTTTTACTGGCTTGGTCAAGTGAGCTTGTTGGCGTATCAAGAGTCATTGCCGCCATTTGAGCATGAATCTCCAAATAATCTCAAGGTGGAGGTTAGGTTCAGGCTGGTTAAGCAGTGGTTAAAGCATATACGTGGTTTTCTGAAGAGGGGGGATCAAGCACCTACATTAATCTGGGGCGAACTTATGAAGATGCGGCTGCAGACATGGCAACAAGAAATGGAGAGTGATCCGGTAGATGACCAGGAAGGGTTGTTAGGATTTTTCCCAGAGCATTAAATGAGGGTCAGGAGAGGAAGATATGGAGGTCATAGTGATGAAGTACGTGATTATATATAAGTAGCGGGGGCCAAGTGGGTCAGATGGTGATGAAGTGGGTTGATCAACCATCATGATCAGAGTTGCTTCTCCATGTTCTTGTCATGCGCATGCTCCCAGCACCAGTGACATTCCACAAAAAACATAATTTTCGATACAATGTTCCCAACCTTTGCATCCTGCTTTTGTTTTCCACGTCCCTCCTTCTCAATGTATTCTATATAACATCTCGAATCCGTCACCGAACCTTCCACTCATCAGGCCTATTCGCAACCATCACACGGCATGAGATCACTCGCGGGTTGAACCATCTTATTCTCGTTCCAGGCCATGCAATTTGGAAGGGTAGTGATCCTCAGCTAAGGCGAGATGTCGACCAGTGGATTCTTGAGCCATACCAGAAAACCGGAGGGCGTGTCGACGCCTTTTTCGCTCATATTCAACGAGGGTAAGGTCATGCACTCTTAGATCTGAGGGATTCTCACCCTACTTATTATCAGAGCCGAACTAGCGCGAGATGATGAAGCTTCACTTCTGGTGTTTAGTGGGTACGTGTCCAGCCTCTTTGCTTCTCTATCCTTATTACTATCTACATATGTAGAGGGCAGACACGTCTCTCATCAACTACAACAGAGGCCCAGTCATATCTAAATCTTGCCAATTCTGCAGACGTCTTCCGCTCACCCGTACCCTTTCTACGCGTTACGACGGAGGATCACGCCTTGGACTCCTTCCAGAATCTACTATTTTCAATTGCACGCTTCCATGAGTACACGGGCCATTATCCGACAAAAATAACAGTTGTAGGTTACGAGTTTAAACGTCCCCGATTCATCGAATTACATCGGGCTGCCCTTCGCTGGCCAGTGCAACATTTCCACTATATTGGCGTAGATCCTCAAGACCCGCATAATTTGACAGTTGCACATGACGAGGTGAGTTGTGGATGTCACATGTCATGTTCCTCTTTCAAAGGTTTTTCAGCGGGAATTTGGTTATCTACCTTATTCCATGGACTCGTATGGATGTCATTCTATACTTCTTGCGAAGAGAAAACGAAGAAATCCATTCGTCCGGTTTCATTCGTACTACACGTCTTCGCCAGAGCTGCAGTCCTTACTTAATTGGTGCCCAACTGCGAGTGATGGGGAAGAAACCACATTATTCCAGGGTGCTTTGCCTTGGGATTAATCAGGTATAGGGGCAAGGCGTTTTCGGAGCGTAAGGGTGCCGTATATCCAATCAATCAATCCTAATACCGCCAGGACCTGAAGTACATTCCATGAGGTGCATGTTGGAAATAGGTAATAAAATACATACCTATACCGGCGTTGCGGGGAACCGTCTGGACTCCACTGCGAACTCAATTGTGGTTGGAGTACATTGCGCCCCACACCTCGCACTTCCTCCTCATGAACGCTATACATGCTTTCTATGCTGTCTCGGCTGATTATGATATCGGGAGGTCGAGATTTCTCTCTGCCGGTCCGTTTGACCTCGGCATCCTGGCTGGAACCTGATCCAACGAGAGACCCGTCCGCAGAACCATAAGACGAAGGTCTTGACAAATTCGTCTTCAGCTCTGGTTGTTCATGTGTTGTTGCCTGATAGTATGGATCGCCACCGTGACCGTCAACGGTTGGAGGAAGCTCCCGCGGGCGTGAGATGTGCAATCTCATCGATTGAGGTAGAATGCGAGGAGTTGTTGCAAACAGAACTACGTCCACCGGCCCAGACAGCAGGAACACGACATCTCTAAAAGGAATGTCTGTGAGTATGACCAGTAGCTAACATTGGAGAACGCACGTGAATATCGTAACTTCAAAAGGAACCTTATGTCCTGCCCAGGATGCAAACCGCGAGCAGGTGACAGGCAGGACAAGGATGATATATGCAATCTGCCGGAGAAGCGATGAGTCAAGCACGCTTGCTGAACAACTAAATTCTCTTGCCGGATAACTGACACGATCAATCAATACTAATTCGAGAGAGAAAGACGTAGCAATACTTACAATAACATTTGTCTTGCCGTGGCTATCACCTGATCATCATCAAGCTTACCTCCTCGCCAATTTGCTCCTGCCTCGCTTCCTCTACGAAAACTCAGGAACAAGCCGTTTGGAACCACATTTCCTAGGAGACGGAGGAAGACAAGAGTGCATATGACAAAGCTGAAAACTGCAGCAAGAAACATCTAAAACATAGATAGAGAAGCTTCAAAACCAAACCTCAAGAAAAACTTACAAGCATGGAATCTAGTCTGTATGGCGGCACGGATCTGTTTAGTGCAGAGAAGAAAGTAGACAAGAAACGTACGCAATACGTTCAGTCTTGTAGTGTGGAGATATCCAACATGAATAACCCGAAATGCTGACTACACGTATACATCAGAAACAGATATTCCCAAACGACATCGAAGACACTTACAAAAGGGACCCCTCTTGTCCGTATTCAGCGTTGCAGGTCCCAAGAGCACCAGAGTTATTACCGCCGACCATCCCCCAACAAGAGTAGTCCAAAGCACGAACACACGAAGTCTCAATTCCAAAAACAGAAGACAAAATGTGTGTACTGCGATAACCTAGAGCCAGCGTGAGCACGAGGTTTCGGTACGATGCTGCTGTGCAGACGGCTTACAAGGGTCCAAAGTCCAATCCCAATATCGGATGCTTGTTTCAAGACCCCTGGAAACAATGTCAGCGTGTTGATGCGTCCAATCCATTTATGATACGTACCTTGCAAAACACAAACATTCCCGACTTCTACAGCCATATGATCGATCCATCTCGAGTTCAGAATTGATCCCATACCTACGTGCATCATCAGCCCCAGACTCAGTTCACAATGAGGCGAGCATACTTTGAAGCAGGTCGCAAAGAAGAAGAGAGATGAAATATCCAGCAACGTGCGTACGGACGAAGAGATGCTCATCGAGGGAATTTCGGGTATTGAAGGCAGAGAACTGGGAGCGTCACGAACTGGATCAAGAATTCCGACGCTCAATCTCGAAAGGGACGACTTACAGAAATAAAAGATAGAAGCGTGACAATTGCCACCAGGGATATACATGACACAACGACAAGGACCTGACGAAGGGTTAGTGTTTCTAGAATGTCGATACGAAGAACGAACGCACGATTGCTCCTTGCTTTTCCGGAGTGGAATAAACCATACGTAGGAGAAGCTCAGAGCCATCAGGTAGGTGTTGAGTCGACATGGTTCAGACAGAGAAAACAAGGAAGAGGTCCAGCCTCAGAGACACGAAAGAACGAGAGGCCTTCACGGTCAACGTTGAAGATGCAAAGTTCAAGGTTTAGTCATGAGCGGTATCGGTGCACAGGGTTGTTAGGAACAGCGCCTCCTTGGACGGCCCGAGTTTCAAGATTGGCTCCGCTATATAATCGTGTCGACGTGGAATCACTACAGCTAACTTGTGGGTAACAACTTTCTGATGAGCCATCAGTCATTACAATGTAGCCTGGATCTGAGGAAATGGCCAGGATTTGAGATACATAGTCTGTCAATTTACGTAGATTACAAACTTCCGACAGTCTGGCACCATGAATTTTCTGTCGCAGCTTCGAAGAAGGGTATTCATTAGGCTTCAACGCGCTGGAAGGTGGCTTTGCGAGGTCGCCTGTTTAATCGTTTCAAGATCATGGCGGCAGCGAAACTGTCTCTGACTCTTCCCCGAATACATGAGACAGGAGATCCGAATCCGATGATCGATACTTCAGTTTCGTCCATCGTACGATGCCTCTTTGGTCTTTGATGATGATCGCAGTTGCATCTCATCAATATCATCAACTATTAGATTCGTGAGGAGCATTATAATAGTAATACAATACACCAAGCTATTTATGAAAGAACGAATTCCCCATGATTGTAGGGTCGTGCCGACACAAGTGAGGTGACTTAGTTGGCCGCTGTCGGCCGCGATAGACCTTTATCGTGATTCTAGCTCACAACGGTTAGATCACGCCCTATTTTGAGTATCCGCCTGCTTGATTTTACCGGAATACCAGTTTTATCCGAAATATCCTGTTCCTCCACTACGGGAATAGTCCTCTAATTCAAATGCTCTCAATCGACGATCCAGCTTAACCGTACGCTCGATTCTGACTTGCACTCCAGTCTCCTGCTGAAGCTCTGACGGTGGATAAAATTCGTTGGTGTCGGATGCAGTGAGGTGGAATGTGCCAGAATTTTTCTGGTCGAACCCTTCGAATTGAGTTCTAACAGCACAACTAACATCGCGGGGGCAGTTGACGTCCTGTGTGATAATCACAGCCTCGCTTCGATCGCCGTGCTCACGCGTCGCATCTAGAAACTCAATCAACACGATTGGACTTGTTCTGTGAGTGGCGAGTCGCGACAAACCGTATAGGTGAATCAACAATCTTTGAGACATTATCCATGATACACAGTAGGCGAGAGAAGCACTAGAGTATAAGTGAGATAGAAAAGTGATAGGGTATTGATTACTCCATACCCAGCTGTCTGATAAAAACAGCTTGATAAGCACCTCAGAGAAGATCTATGACAATGTGGTTCACCTGTATGACTTGGTCTTCTTTATAGAGCATTAGATTGAGGACATTGACCGCTATTAAAAGTGAGGCGTTTGGGTGGACAGCAGGAAGTGTCGTACCAGCGAGAGCTACAAAATATCCTATGCCATCATAGAGCATCCTGAGATATAGGGATCAGCAGATTACAGTTTGCAGGGGACAAATGCTCACATTCTTGTCAGTGTTGACACCCTATCTCCCGCTATGGGCATGAGATGCAAGTGATCCCAACTTCAGAATACGCACGTAGAGTTGTTAGAGGTCAATTTATACTTCAGTAAGAATATCACCGATATTCCGGTTGTTAAGAAGTCGTATACCACTGCGGTCGCGTAGTATATCCAAGCGTACGACTCATGAGCCAAGCTCAATGGACTACAGCTGTCACCACCATTTCAGCAAAGGAATGAGGGAAGGTCACAAACCAAATCTAACCCACTTGCCCTGAAAGTAGGTTAGAAACATTCAGAAGGACGGCGTGGAAAGTCGCAGAACAGGACTCACATATGGTTCACTTCCTAACTTGACTAAAAGGACATTAGACTTAGATGTGATAGAGAAGCAAGGATGAAAACCCATTCACACTTCCGCTGATACAACGTAGAAATCCATTGGACCTGCAGGAGAACAATGTAGAGTGGGATCAAAAATCAGCGCGGGTTACTCACAGTACAAGCTATTGCATATGCAGCTACTAAGAAACAAGTGATTCCGCGGGATCTCCTTGATAGATTCCAGGCCCTTCAACCCCTTTAGCACTAGGAAAGATCTGTACAAGTATGACTAACCTTATGCCCAAAATGGCTTGAGAAACCATGAGTTGGAAGACTTACGAAGAGTCAGTTCAGTGGACCGGAAATGTGGTTTAGTCTACCTTTCGTTATGGGGGGAAGGAGGTAAAATCGCTTGCAGGTTTTGTCCGTGAATTTCTCATAGAAGAAACCAACCTACACAAGACATCCCAATCACGGAGTTGGAATTGAGGGAGGCGGATACTTACGTTGCTTAGGGTGAGCACAGTTACACTTGTCCCGCTGTAGGACAGATGGTCAGCTGATTCCATGGTATAATAACGTTTAGGGTCTTACCGAATAAGAATGAACAACAATAAGGAAAGCCTACATAAAATATGTTCAATCGATGAACTCAGAATTTGAGTGGAAAAAACGAACGATATACGACGAGACTTCAGTTGCTCTCTATAAAATCGCGACGCTGCGGGGTATGTTTCTAGGCAGCTATAGCTGGTGAGACGAGCTATTCGGAGGGCAGGCAGCGATCTCACTCGTATATGGCAACCGCCAATGAAGCAACCCGCAGGTAAGCGGCGATGTTGGGACGATGTAAATCAGACATGGCACCGGAGAAAAAAACTTGTCCATGCGCTATAAACAGTTGCAGTCCTGGGATAAATCTGCCTATGGTCGCGCACAGAAGGCGGTGTGGGGGTGGGGTACGGTACCAATGGTAGTCACCCGACTCGGAGTGCGGTGAGTCGCATATTGGGTTCTCACAGATTCGACCTCCGGCAAAATAGGGACGATCATTCGGATACGTAGCATAGCGTTGCCAGCTGCCAGTGAGGCCAGGCTGACCGTGGACTTCAGTAGTAGCAACTTTCTTCTGTTTGTCTCGTACATACTATATTGAAGGTTTAGTGCCACCGGACCCCTGATGTTTGTCGGCGCCTGCAAAAGGCATAATCGGTGAATACTACCTTGTCAAGGAAACGATCGATGTCAGACTTGCCCGATTGACGAAACAGCCTAATAGATTGGCAATCGAAGGCACGAGACAATCAATCTGTGGTTCTACAGTTTGTCGTCCACATGACCACCAGTTTACCATCATGATCATGATCATGCCTTGAGGCTTCTAAGTTCTCTAATACATAAGCCAACTGACGGGAAGCCTTATTAGGCCTCAGTCTGTGTGCTGATTCATGTCCACGGTACATTAGTTAGTAAAATTCCCCGGTATCATGCCATTGAACTGATATTGTTTGATGTCGAAAGCAAAGTTATGTATATAACGATTAGATATTAATAGCGGCGTACAGTGCAACTGTACAGGTATGTTATGCGTAGCCTATGCAAGTATATGTGTATTGTGGATGAGAGACGCGATTGTCATGATGGGAGGCCATCATCTATTATATGATGCCGCCGAGTGGAGCTGGAGGATACTAGCCCAAGCAGACCTCCTGCGGTTTCGTTCTCTGTCGCTCAAATGAATCTGAATCGCATCTTGATCAGAAAGACCAAGATCGATGGCCATCCTCATGGCCAGCTGGGAATATGTTCGAAATCCTAGAAAGATGTAAGAAAAGAAAAAAAAAGGATCAGTTGACATGCGTCCACGTACCATTTACTTGATTATTTTTATATTCGGACCAGGAAAGCAATATTAAGGCATGTAGGGTGTCCATTGACGGTGAGTGAGCAACTGAGGAAAAAATAGTCTGCGCAAATACAAATCAATGCAGTGCCTCATAACTATCAAAGAATCCCACCCCACCTTGGCGTTATCAGTGTAAGTTTCAGCGACATTATGCAAGCCGCGAACCGTTAATTCTGGAATGTTGGAAAATCTTCCAGACCACGTTATGGACTCAATTTACCCTTAAGAATATTAGTCACATACCTGGAAGCCATCGCAGCGATGCAATTTGAAAGCAGCACTGGTAACGTTCGATCCCAGAATTCCCCGAGGACTTCATCGTAGGAGAGGAATGTGAATTCCGAGCCAAGATGCTCAAAAAAAGTTTGGATATAGTGTGGCATCAATGTGGGATGAGGGCATTGGGGATGCTCAGGGTCGAACAGATGTACAGAACGAGGACTATGATGTGTTGATGACCGGGCGTTATGGAGTTGTTGGGCTGGACCAGTGCTAATGAAACCATAGTTAATGGAATCATTGCCTCGTGAAGGATGATATGATGACATAGACGATGAACTGGTATGCCTGAGACGCGACTTGTTAGCCTGACACATTCGAACGACTCACAGATCCTTGCTTCTCACCTATGATCCGTTGGGCGGCGCAGGTCGGGAGGATATGACTGATATCTGCCGTTGGATTCGCCATCTGCTGCAACCATGCCACTTGCCTTCGGGGAATGAGACGTCGAACGAGAGTTCGAGTGAGATGAGATTGATGGGCTCGACGATCCAGAGGAGACCGCAAAGGCGTCAAGAGCAGGATTGCTCTCAAGCCTTGGTGATACATCAAACACATAGAAAGGCGTGCCGCGTGTTGTGACTTACCTTTGTTCGTCATTATAGCCAGATCCCGCATTCGGGCCCGCGATGGCACGACTACGTTCAGCAAAATATCTCTCCCTGTCCCGAAAACGGCATTGTATTTTAGACGCTTTGCATGCTTCGCATTTTGTTTCCGGGGATGGTTGGAGGCATTTGATCTTCTTGAGACGACTGCATAAAATGAATAAAAGGCGACGACGAAAGCATTGACAAGCGACGCACCAGTTGTCGCAGGATGTAACAAGACGTGGACGCTTTTTATGGCCCTGATTGTGTTGAGGAGATTCGATTATAAACTGGAAGGAGTCGTCCATTGTGGTGACGATATGTCGTGATTTCGGGTAAAGGGTTTTTAACCGCAGGCTATATACCTCGAGGCCGAAATGCGATAGTCACGGCGAACCTGAGAATACAAGATTAAAACGTTCAGGTCAAATATCTTAAGTTTCAACACAGCCGCGATGACACAAACAATGATTCAAATCCACGGGTCCCTTTTATCACTACGTTGCCCAAAGTTCACCACCCAAAATCACCCTGGCTCCGATCGGATCTTTACCAGACCTGGAAGGAAGCAATTTTAAGATTTCTGTGCACAGCCTGCTCAAGCCGCCCGAGTAAAGGACCACCGGACCTATTCAACCGTTTCAAGAGATGACAGACGCGACAGTCGCCTGACACTCCAAAAGACTGACTGGTGTGTGAGGAATATGTCAACAGAAAGTAGAATAAAAAGTGAAACTGGCAGGATGTGCCTAGCTGGCATTGCACATACCCACATGAGTATGGACACCAACATGCCAGCGTATCATCAAAGACTCACGAAAAAATGTATGCGTTGTTAGGTTGCGCATGTGCATTTTTCCGTTGATTTACTCTGGACCGCCTTGGAACGGATGACTAAGATTTTATCTATGCTCCTATGCGTCCTGGTCGGCTATACTGATCGGCCACGTGGTCCGATCCATCACAAGGGCCAAGAAGAACCCTAAAGATCACCCAGCCCCCTCACTTGCATGAAACTACATGCAAAATTACAGAGTCCAGGCTCGTTTGTTTCGCCTTTCACTACAAGAAATATAAGTGTAGACGTGCAATTCTTCACTCACTTGTGGGAAAATCGGTTTGGCATCTTGACACGTTGCCTTGATTGAAAGTTTCTGATCAAGGAACGCAATCACGGCGTCAATCCCTGGCACCATGTATTGATAACCACGAGCTGATGGAACGCAAATAGGAAATACATCGTATAATAGAGCGCATTTGCAACCGTTTTTACTAAGCCTGCCAGCCAATCAGCTTACCACGATCATGGAAACTTTCCTTATACGTCAGTTGCACATACGCTGAAGCGAACACGTCCAAGATCAGAGCTAGCCAAGGTGTCAAATGGAGAAGAAGCAAGCCATAGTTTTCTCATCATGTCATGTCATCTGCGACGCTGCACATCACGAATGTTAAATCACTCGTAATCAATTCCTACAACTTGTCCCTCACACATACAGTCATGTACCGACCACTGAGACAACCAAATTAATTGAGGCTCGGAATCCATTTTTTGTATAACTTTTACTTGATCAGGTAGAATAAATCAATTCTTAGGTCCAAAAACTTGATCTTTGTCACATTTAAAGGAAGGGAAACATGATGTTTGAGGGGAAATCTGGATATCAATGAAAAATGGCTCTGGCCATTGAGACAAGTCACATCACATTCATCAATTGCTAAATCTGGATGTTATCTGCTGTTATCTGATCTAATCATTCCCATCGATCATCTCGTCGTCGTCGTCGCCATCCTCCTCCTCGTCGTCTTCCTCATCATCAGCAGGTTTCTTGGGCCGTGAAATTCCCAGCATCTTGCTTGCATGGCTTCGCAAACCTTTTTTAGTCCCAGTTTCTTTTCTCCATCGCCTTTTGCTTGCTCATCCCTGTACATCTCAACCGCCTGTGCCATCCATTTTTCCAGCATGTCATTGTGATCTCTTGCCTGTGCTGTCTTAGACTTGGCTTGGCCTGTCATTACAAGTTCAATATGCAAGGAATGACTCTGGATGTGCACGTATCCGAATACGGTGCATCTGATTCTGAATTAGGAAATGTGTGATGTGACATGTCGTGCCTAGATAATATGCCTCCTCATCTCGACATGTCCCCCTAGCCACAACACACTTCCAGTACTTTGTATCTTGTTTACTATGTATAATGTATGTTCAAAGTCATCGGATCTCAAAAAAAAAATGGGCTTCTGGGTCATTGCGCCGCCAGGAATGTCAATTTTATAGGATTTAACATGCTAATCCTAACATCCATTTACATCGACATCTTCTACTAGGCTGGGTGTAAACATGAACATTTGTCAAGTACTGCACAATGAGTCAGCAAAAAGTCCGATGCCATCCAGCGTCTCAGTGAAGTGCAAACTTGATTTGTCTCACTGGCCGATACCGGCTCATTGGCCGGTACATGACTGTACATAACTCTGGATAACTCTATATATTGCGGGCTACGCCAGGGTAATTTCTTGGACAGAAGAGCTATTTCCTGATCCGTGTTCCACGGCTTTGTGCCGAGCTTTGGAGGTTGCAAAACCGTGGAACTTGTGGTCGTTTGCGTCATATTCACTGACTGAGAATGGCACCGGTGAGTTGGGTTCTGCAGTTACATGCTGTGAGAAGAGTCAGCTTGCTGTAATATTGCTGTCCCGCCATGTTACCTCTTGAAAATCATGGCTCGTACGTGGATTTGATGTTAGCCGCACAGTTTCCTCAAGTTCAACAAATTCCCCGGTTCGATCATCACTAATTTCATGAAGGCCACCATCAATAGTGATTGGATTGCCGTGGCTGTCTAGAGGGACTCTTGATTGAATAGATCTTCGATACTTGTGGTATGTGAAAAGGATGATGCCTGGTGTGCAGATGGTGTCAAATTCCTTCAAATCTTCACGTCGGAGTACTTGGCGTACCGCATATAGTGATGGAAACCCCAGTAATGTTGAGCGGAGTGAGCTGATCCCCAAAGAACCATGCAGAAACCGTAATAGTGGTCACTTCCTTGGCTATTCCAGCGATGGACATTGGTACTACTCCTGTCCGCTGGATGATGCTGAACCTTGTGAATTTCAATAAGCATACATGGCAGGAGACTTCACGTACTAGAATTCACTCATAATCATGCAGAAAGCTAGGACACCTGGCGCGGTGATAAAAAATGTTGTTTCCATCATTTTGTTGAATGTTAGGAAAAAATGGCTGCGGAAAATAACACCCCAGTGCTCTATCACGGCACTGAGCAAGGCAAGTGTAATACCCATAACAGGCGCAAGCCAATAGACGGTAGCGGCTGGGTTGTCAAACCCCATCTCGTTGTTCTGAAGCAGTATTTGTGTGAGACTCCAACGCAGGCCTCCAAATGCACTTGCACTGAGCACTAGTATAAGACCTTCCAAAACGAATTTCGTCTCCGTCGCAACCATGAGTAACACCCCGGAAAATATAAGAAAAATCACAGCAACCAGTCGCCATGAAAACTTTTCCAGATGAAAGAGGAAAGCGAAAAGGAGTACGAATATCAAGGAAGACGACTTGCACATTGCTAAGGATGAAAAACTATTATTTTTAGATCAGAAGGTCGTATGAGAAGTAGATGACACACTGTAGAATGACAATGTAATTGTTTTGAGAGAGAAATTGGAGAGCCCGATGTCTAGGCTAGACGCCACAGCGGTAGGACAGGCCTTCTTTCTGTTGGTACGCAGGTATCAGTTGAGAATCGAGCATGGTTGCCAGCGAAGGGGAAGGGGATCGGCATGGAGTCCATGAGACCTTACGGCTCTCGCCCACCCGGTGCGAAATCACCGTTCGTTATCCTCGATTGGAAGCGAAGCATTGTTCAAGCGATGAAACGGGTATTTCATGGTCGACCAACAATCTGGAAGCTGTTCCATGCCGGCGAAGACATGATGAGCAACTCACATGTAATTCACACGGGACGGGGTATTTTGAGGTCGGAATCGTTTAGGCCAAATGTTGCGAATCAACGCTGCCAGGATAAATTGAACGAACATGTGCATTGTTGTCACGAATAGTGGATATGGGAAGCCAAAGTGCTTGGCTGAGAACATCCATTTGTTATACACAGAAAGGACAGTGGCAAAACAAAACCTGGATTCCGCCAAAAACAGGGTGTCGCGTTAAACCTCAGCGACAGACTCCGCAGACTGAAGAATGCTAACGTACCATGATCCAATGAAAAGGGTATTGATGGTTGCATTCCTCCACCACAAACGCTTCTTCTCTGCGATTGACGCGAAGTGACTATCCTCTGGATTAAAATAGGGTATATCACCCACGTCGTGTGCGTAAGAATGTAGGGAAGTCGAGGAGCGGGTCAAGGGCTCGTCCAGCGAATATCGTTCTATAGTCATCACGAACTTGGGTCACGAAGGCACAATGTCGTTTGCTTATGTAACACAATATCGGAAGTACATAAGTAAAGCGCTGTTACTAAGGAACGATTCAAAGAGATGCACGCGTTTCTGCCCATTCTTCACTCCTTGAGAGAAGATACAGGATTCAAGTGAGATCGCCTGATGCGTCCGAGTCACCGTCAATAATGAATGGAGAATGGTGGTATCATCTTTTACCAAGTACGCCAGTGATCGAACTGCTTTTGATGGAGATACTCCCTGAAAGACTCGTCTTTCTTCATCTCGGAACGGAACTGCGCATGCTGGAGGAGATCGAGGTGATGGAGCGCGTGTGGATAGCTGCACAGGTGAACATGAGAAGGATAGACGAATAGATATGAACAATAACATCTGACTGTATAAACCGCGCATAGTCTTTTTCTTTGAAATAAAGAAGATATTTCAGAAAATTGATGAACGTCGGCTGTTCGAGGATGTTTTGCTGGGCCAGGGAATGGAGATAGAAAGGATTGGCCAATGACTGAACGAATTCTAATTCCAGTTCGAACCTTGCTCGATTGATCGCTCTGGGGTCCGAGGACGGCGATATAGTCTGCTCTTGGTCAATTGCGGCGCCCGAGCTCATCGCCAACGTGAGCAGTCTAGACGACGAGATAGAAAACCATTGTCACGTGCGTATACTATGTAGTAGTGGCCGCCACTACTACTAGTAGTACGCGTCACACTCTGACTCTGACACTTCCAGGGTAAATTTATTCAGATGTCGAGAGATGATGAGAGCGGCGGATGGCAACTAACAGAATCCGACCCAGGAGTATTCACGTAGGTACCTCAATGTGAATCATCTTTCGTATTGAACTTCTTCGTTGTCGCAGGGAACTACTTAAGACTCTGGGCGTACCTCTAATAGTCGATGATCTCTATTCTCTAGATGCCGAATCCCTTGCTTCCCTACAGCCTCTCCGCGCACTAATATTTTTGTTCAAATGGCTTCCTTCATCGTCTGGCGATGCTCTTTCTGCTTCGCCAGGCGAAGATGATCCAGACTTCTCCGGATTCTTTGCTCATCAGGTTGTCAACAATGCCTGCGCGACGCTAGCTGTTCTCAACGCACTTGGAAATATTCCCTCGCTCCAAGCTGGACCACAGCTAGAAGAACTCATTAGTTTTACTACCGGAATGGATGCTCAAACGCGTGGAATGGTCATCACAAGCGCTGACTGGCTCAGAGAGGCCCATAACTCGCTTTCTCCGCCCAGCTCAATATCCTTGGATGGTCTAGGACTTCCTCGAAAGACCGAGGATGCGTATCATTTTGTGGTGTACCTTCCAGTCATGGGCGCTGTTTATGAGCTAGACGGCCTAAAGCGTCATCCTGTTCGGCACGGCTCCTTTGAAGAGCATGGGGAGGGGTGGGTTAAAACAGCTCGGTGCGTCTCTTGCTTAGAAGTCGCGTTTGCTTAACAATCTGGCCTTGCACTCAATTAGACAGGTAATCGAGAATCGCATCGCAACGTACCCAGTTGATGCCGTGCGTTTTGAGATTAGTTGCATGCGGAGAGTTATCAATTGATCTATTGTTACCCGATCAGCTCGAATTCAGCCTTCTTGCTCTTCGCGACGACCCTTTGCCATCGCTTGGGTCCAGTCTACTCCATGCGCAAACTTCTGGAGGTGTAGCAGAAGCCGCCGAACTCATGTCGAGAATCTCTAGCGAGCATTCGAAGCGCGAACGTTGGAGTGTGAGCATCCTTTTCCTGCTGGCTAAGCATATCCTTTGACCGTGATTATATTCAGTTCGAAAATAGTCTTCGCAGACATAACCATGTTGGCCTTGTCCATGCACTTCTCCTTGGACTCGCGAAGGGAGGTAAATTGTCGGAGGCACAGGAAGAGGCAAACAAAACGATGCAGGCGCGGATCGACAAACGGAAGACGAAGGGGGGGGAGATGGACGAAGATTAGACGTGCTTTTCGGGTATGGTAGACATTGAACTGCCTTCCACTGGCCAGTGACGATCGTTCAAACAATGTTTTACTTTTGTCTGGTCGACCGCTACCTGGTCGAGGCTTCCACAAGAGTACCGGGATGAAGTTATTCGAGTGTTGGATCTTATTTGTAGAAGAATATTGATATCGATGCTTCCTGTCCCGAAAATACAAGGTTTACATCACAGGTAAGTATAACTCGTCATCGTTCTGGGAGCTCAGCTGTATAGCTAGTATTCTGTGCAAGCTAGCTCAAGGTCCTCTCAAAATCAATGGACAATGATATTAATTACTGTATAGTACAACTAGGACATTGGCTATGTTCGGTCGCCAAGCTTCAGCTAGAACCTCAAATCGTCTAAGCCATTACGCGTTCATCGAAATGTTGAACCACTCCCGTCAAGTAATGGGCGTATGTTTTCCGCTAATATTGACGAAAAACGTAAGACAACGCACATGTATGTTAGAGTTCACATGCTTGGGGGAAAAGGGAGGTCGGTACGATGCTTATACAGATCATATACCGGAGAAGCTCCTTCCCGTCGCATATCTTCCGCGACCGTCTCCGCACCATGTAACACCCGCAGAAGGTTCGCACCTGTCAGGCCAGCAAGTTCATATTTATTCCACCCGCGTCGATAAAGCTCCTCGATCTAGTCAGGTTGGTATTTTAACTATGCCTGATGACGAGAACGCAAAAGTCTTACCAAAGCAGGATACTTCGAAACATCTTCCAACCCACGAGGGGTTTCTGTAATTCCATCAAAGTCACTCCCTAGACCTACACTAGGAACGGTAAATTATTGTGTAAGGATTGCATGACTTGAGCTTACTGTAGTTTTCCAGCAACGTATGCAACATGTCCCACATGATCAGCTACTGCTTCGACATCCGCTCTCCCCGGCGGAGCAACAAAGTCCGGCGAGAAATTAACCTACATAGTGAGATCGTATATGAAGGGCCACAAAAGCCAAAACCTGAATACCATGACAACAGCATCTCGTTGATCTTCCCCGGTCCCAATCAATTGCAAGACTTCGTCAGGGACATTGCGTGGATGGTTGTGAATAGCTCTCGAAGATGAATGAGACCAGATCACTGGAGCTCTTGATTGACGTAATGCCTGAACTGCCGTTGCGTCCGACGTGTGAGAAAGATCGACAAGGATACCAAGACGGTTCATCTCTTGGATGAGGGAATAACCAAGAGGGCTAGGAATAATAAGTAGTAGCTCAACTTAATCACCATATAAATGATACCTCAAGCCATCATGAAGCGGGACCTTCCTCCCGCAGGAATCAGCGAAGGCATTGTGGCAAGTATGGGTCAGGGTCACGTAACGTACGCCAAGCGCGTGGTACTGCCGAAGCACGGCAATGGAGTTTCCTAACTGGTGGCCTCTATCCAGGGTGGTCAATGCAAGCACGTATAAGTGTATTGAAAGTGCTTGCCCTTCCACGCCCAAGATACTCGCGATCTTTCCGTTAGTAATGGCAGACTTGATGTCCTCGGAGCTGCGCGCGAATTGAAATGTCTATGACTCGAAAGCTGCAGCTTGAGCACCCAAGAACTAAAAATGCGCATCACTTACGTCGGGATACTTGGCGATCAAGAGTTTCGCTATATCGATTTGCTCTAGAGTATCTCTGTACCAACGATGTTTGAATCAACTCATGCTGCCCTAAGCTGAAGTAATGAGCGAACCGGACACGCCATGTTCCGTATGTGAAGTCCTCTCCCTCGTCCGTAGGGTCTGCACAAGGCACAAATGCCGACCTTAATTTCAACGAATGTAAGAATCAGATGCATGACCATCGAAGAATACAAAACTAACCAGAAGAAGCCGCCGACTTTACCCTGCCGCAACCGTGGAATATCGACATGCTGGGGCATGGGTGATGCCAAATCAATGGCGGAGGCATTGTTAGCATAAATGTAGCGGGCAAGGAAGGGAAGGTCTGCGTCGTCCAATTGAATGAGTTATAGTCGTTGTTAAAAAAACAACGTACCGATATGACCGTCCTATCAGTACGTAAAGACTCTCGTCATTACTAGTCATAAGTAATGAGGCACTAGTGCGAGACGCACAATAACTGGGGCATTATCAAGAATAGCCAAAGCAGCTAACGTCTCGTTTCTGGGTAAGAGGCCTATCCATGGATAAAACAAATCCCGAAGCGAGGCTTGGAAGAACAGCAGAATCACCAGCGCCGCTATGAAGATGAATGACAGCGTCCCCCAAACAACTCCGCGGGTTTTAACGTGGCGATATGAAGTAGGTTCTATACGAAAGATCACGTCAGAGTCTTCGCGGGACAAATGGTGATTCGACCCTTGGAGGAGAGGTGAAGAATCACTACTACTGGTAGTGGACGACATGTCTGTAACTCGACGATGGGCCCGCAGCCTCTGCAGCTGCTCGAGGTCAGTACCTGGCTAGTTGCCTCGTTGTTGTCGTCCTCACTGCTGCGTTGGAACCACCTGGTGTCATACCTGCCTGTCTGCAAAGTATGTAATATGTATGTGTATTACGGAGAAACAATTGAAGCGAAGATTTTTTGCTATGATACAAAACTTAAATATTAGAGTCTTGCGAAATTGCCCGTACGTGCCCGATCGGATGAAAAACGCAAAGAATACTAGCGTCTGCACAACATATTTGACACAGATGTTGCCCTCGTCTCACGCTTTCACCTTTCCGATGACGGCATCCGGCGCATACCGTGGAATGACCTATCAGGCAAAGACAACTTCAGCCATAGGAGGACAGTTTACGAGCAACCAAACATGCCTTGGGGTCGTGCAGCATATTGAACTCCTCTGTAGCATCCCGACCAGCGTATAGAATAATAGCTTTCTCACCTCCAGGATGATCGGGCAAGAACTAAACAGTAGTTGTTAGAAGATCTACTTCTTGAAGACCACGAACAACTTGCCTTGGTGACATCAAGCACCTGCCCGTCAATGACCACCCACAAATCATCTTTCTTATTATGCTTGGCAACTTCTTCCATGGTATATAACCCTGCTGATGCCGCACCCACTGGTGCAGCGGGGGCGGCTGTCGGTGTCGATGCTGGTACCATCTGTGAAGATCCTGATCCAAGCTGCCCAGTCAAAGCACTCAACCTCCCACCCGCCTTCTGCACAGCGGCGCTCGCTGTCTGAAGGAGGTACGCAGCCGCAGAATCACCGGACACACGTCCGAAAACAACACAACCAAGTAGAGATGAACCACCGAGGCGATTAGCGCCATGCACGCCACCAGCAACCTCGCCGGCGGCAAAAAGCCCGTGGATAGGTTTCCCTGACCTATCTAGGACACGAGACTCAGTATCAATCTCGAGACCACCCATAGTGTAATGTAACACCGGTGTCATAATTGCGACGTGGAAGAAATCGTTGTAGCTCCATTCACCCTGGAAGAACTACATGGACCATGATCTCAGTCATGAGAACAATACCGACGTCATTCATACGTACCTTCTTACCGAAAGGATCCTTTTTAGATCGAACGTTTTGGTTGTAGTCTTCGAAGGTCCTCTTGAGTACATCTGGCGAGAGGCCAAATTCCTTCGATAACGCGTCACCGTTCTCAAACCGTTTCATGAGACCACGGCCAACGTAGTGCTTGCAATGCCATTCAATTTCCTTCGATGCTGTGCCATTCAACACTAAGCGGATTGGATACTGAGGAATACACATAAGACTGTCACCACTCAAGAGGATGTTAAGGACTGTTTACCTTCTTGTTCTCCCAGATCTTGCCTGTTACAAAGTCACGGTGTTGCAGTTCATCAACAAAGCGTTTCCCCGTGCTGTCGAGCAACAAGCCACCAACGCCACGCAAAGCTTCAGCCGCTAAGAACTTGACTTTAGCCTCCGGCTCTTTGGGGTCGACCAATCCGGTAGGATGTACTTGGACTTTCTCCATATCGATACCGCTAGCACCCGCAGCCATTGCCAACTTCTGGCCATCACCCGTACAATGATCGCCGTTAGTGGTCGGAAGGTCCCAAAGCTCAGGACGATACTTCTTAAGGAGCGAGTCCTCGGTAAAATCGGCAGCGTAGCCACCGGTAGCAAGAACGACAGGACCGTATGCAGAGTCGATTTGTCCATTGCGAACATATTCCACACCTGTTACTGAGCCAGATTCGTCCTTGAGAAGCTTCGTGACGCGAGCCTTCTTGTAAATCTTGACTCGATCTGGATCCGAGACGGCCAAGTCCTCCAGGCGCTCCATCTGTGCGTATGTGATAACCTGGAGAGAACAAGTGTAAGTCGTAAATACATCTAGAGTGCAGAAGAACTCCAACCATTCCAGGAAACTGTGCATCTCCACGATGTGTACGAGGTTGACTGTGACCGCCGAGGCGAGAGACCTTGGAGAGATCGAGGCCAAACTTGTTCTGCAACCAGTTGACAGCGTCACCTGAACGACCAGTGAGGACACGAATCAAATCATCGCGAGCGAGGTCGCGAGCCTATGTAACATTGATTAACGAGGAAAGTAACAGGGAGAGTAAACAGAAGAGACGGACGGATTGTTTAGTATCGTCAAAGAATATCTTTGCATTGTCGGGAATGCCGTGCTCCTGCTGTGTCTGAGTGCCAGCACCATTGATACCAGAGGTTGCTTTGGTAGAGTTTCCTCCCATAAAGCTAGGACATGATGAAATTTGGAAGGAATTGAAGGGAAAAAGGAGACTGACCCTTGCTTGTCGAGAAGAAGTACGTTCGCCCCTCTCTCGAGAAGGGTGTGTGCTGCAGAGAGGCCTGCCAGACCACCACCGACAACGATAACTTGAGCCATATTTTGAGGATTGAGGAAGGGACAGGAGCGGGATTCAGTTGGACCACTATACTTATAGCGTCAGCCATGTGATTCTTGACCCGCGTCCGATCAAAACCCTGAATAGAAATAACCCGAAAGCCGGATCTATTGATATTTCAAAGTGTATGTTCTACTTGAACCTCCTTCAAAACTTCGCAGCATCGTTTGACCACATCATTCATCTCCATCTTTACACTCTCCAGCACAATCAACCCCTCCACCCTGGAGCCCGGCTCTCCATTTTCCACATCCCCACTTTGAAATACCTCTCGATGAGCATCTATGTACGCGGGGTATACTATTTGTTCCCAATAGCCTGGCGGATCTCGCCACAGAGCACCCTCTGGATCGGATTGCACTCCAGGTCGCGAGCCAGAGCCAGTGGAGTTAGAGCGATGTTCGATGTCGTCGTTGATGGTTTATTAAATTTTGTTGAAAGAAATACATACGAAAGAAAATCGTCAGGGTCATGGACAAGCCGAGCGCTCAATTCTTACCTGCTGTGTGGTAACCGTGCCTCTCAACCCGTCTCTTCTTCAACACATCATGTGGCACTCTGAGGAAGATACGCACATCCAACAGATTAATTATTTCCTATAGCTCGACATATAGCACCGCAGATATTTCTCTTTTGAGTGCTTACCTTCTTCCAGTACAGTAGGAAACCATCGACCAAACCCCATATAATCTTGTGCCCATGTTTTCGTTCTTGTTCTCTCTTTAGATCTTCAAACACACTTCTTAACCCTTCTGTCACCTGGTCATCTACCTTCACCAACTCCTGCTCGTTTAAGTGATCATGGCTGAAATGATCGGGCGGAATTTCTCCCGTCTTCTTTATGTGTCGGAGGAAGGTGATGAGCTTCGGCCAAACGATTGCGCCTGCTGGTGCATCCCAATCTTGCACATTGTAGATCGGGTGGACTGGCACCAGTTCTTGAGGCTATATTCGGTTCCACCCAACAAGCAAGTATGGTTTTAGATTTCTTCTGTTTTCCTCTCGGTTGGTACAAGGTAATATATTTTACGCACGGGTGCAAAGTCCTAAGTAAAAATTGCAGTTGGTGCCTGAGAGAGCAGAAGGAGATGCGTACATCTTGGTGAATAATAACGCTGTCAGGTAAAATCTTCTTGAGATGTTTCGCGAGGGTAGTTTTTCCGGAGCATGTTGCACCTCTGGAATCAGAGCATCAATTTCAATATCTCTCGTTCGGTGTTTTTGCTCACCCTACTCCAATCAACAGCACTTTTGTGCGCATAGGTTCTGTGTTGAAAATGAATGACAGTGAGGGTGGCCAGCTTGAGATGTAGCAAGAGTAAGAGTCTTATCGCTGATCGGTAATTAATTATACGCACGTGATCATATCATTAGTAAGATAACTTACGACTCGGACTCCAACCCTGGGCCATTGCCCGGGCCAGCAAGCGAAAGAAAGGGCGGAGGATTCCCAACTTTAGAACGACACGGTTGGCAATGTCATGAATGTTTTGATCACAGGAAATGCTTAACCTGGTCAAACCCTGTGTATATGCGCTCCTGACGATGGGCTCCAGGTGACGTCATCGACTAACCAGACATTCACTGGCACTCTCACCACCACATTGTTCATCGTCTCAATGGCCCGTTCCCAATTACTTCGCGTCTCTCAAATTACAAGACCTTTTCCACCTACACAGAGACCCGTTTCATTCGTAAATTTTCACAAAATTTCAGTCTGTTCAAATCATCGAAATCCACTTACAGGCCAGCAGACCCTATGTAATGTCTTCGCCCCCTCCACCATCCGGCCAATCCACACCGAAAGCGACTATGTCCAATCCCAACATGATGTATGTAGCCTTAGGTATCGCCGCAGCTGCTGGGGGTTACTGGTATTACACACACCCTGAAGATGTCAACGTTACGAAAAAGAAGGCCCAAGCAAACGAGGCGGAGTTGATACGGAAGGGACGCGAATCTGTTGATTCGTTCAAAGTGCGTGCAGATGATGTATATCAGAGAGGTCAAGCCAAATACGACGAAACCAAGGTTTGTTCATCTTGGCAACTATCTAGCTCTTTACCATCAATTGGTATCACCAGGACGCGGGTCAAGACAAACTAGCATCAGCTCGTTCCAAAGTGGATGGGAAAGTACAAGAGACAGAAGGACGTGCACATCAAGCCGAAGCAGATGTTGAAGCGAAATACGATTCTTACAAAGCAGCTACACGAAAGACCCTCGGCTCAACAGAAAATCTCTACGAGAAAGCTAGGTCAATGACAGATCGCAAGGCTACGGAGGCGCTGTCAGATGTTGGGAAGAAGGGCGAGGATGTAAAAGCCAGTTGGTCCAATTGGCTTGGATGGGGGAAGTCAAAGGCAGAGGAGGGAAAGCGGGGTACCGCAGGGAAAGTAGCCGACGCGGCAAACGGTGAGCAACGGGCAGATAAACAACGTTAGTGAAGGTGCCCTTATGACATTTGCATCCCTACCATGATGGCGCCCTGTGTATACTGTTAATCGAGCACGTAGTAATTTTCTGTAGTCCACATACCGTCCTGAACAATGGCTCTTATGTATCCCAGTGGACATGGCTTTCACAGTAACTGCCAGCTTCTCATTGGATCAGGGCTGGCATTGGCGTGAGTGTCAGTGGCGTTTGACTCAACGTTTAATTTGTTGATGCTTCCGCAATTGGCGGATCCATAACGTTTGAACGTCCAGATCTGCTTCTTCTAATCCGGCTTCCCTTCTTTCTTTCAGCTCATGCCTTCCGACGGCCAATTCGGATCCTAAATACAAAGCTGTGGCATCCGCCCAACAAATTCATTTCCCTCTATCCTTCACAATGGTTCTGAGGAATAAAAATCGCCGCAACTCTACGAGTCGCTACCCAGAGGAAGACCCACTAAATAAAGCCCTAGCTCCACCAGCCAATGAAACTGAACTTGAGCGTCAAGCACGACTTTCTGCCGAAGGAGAAGCTCAGAAGAGATCAGACATGATTGACGAAGAACTCAATCGGCAGCGAGTTGTGGAGAAGAAAACGAAGTGTGTCAGAGTTCTGCTGTTGGGTGAGTGATACATCATATGAGCGCATCTGACGGCTTATCTGGGAGTAGGCCAAAGTGAATCAGGTGTGCACAAACCATCTCTTCGCTATTTTCTCTCTGTATCAAATCGAATCTCAGGCAAATCGACGACTCTCAAAAGTACGGCATGTTCAACCCTACACTCGTGTGCCTATTGCCTTGCTGAATAGTTCGATCACAGATTTTCAGCTTTTCCATTCACCCAAGGTGCAGTACACAGCTTAATGATCTAGGGCGCTAGGTGACTTTCCTAGTATAGGCATTCCGAACCGAACGTGCATCATGGAGAGCCGTAGTCCAGCTCAATGTGGTACGGTCAATAAGGCTGATTTTAGACGCCATGTCAGAAGCACAAGCATTCCCTGCGTCCCAATTCGCGGTCTCTTCTACCAGCCTGACCACGCCCACCAAGCATCCAGTACTTACCCCCGAACACCTCAAGCTCAAGATGCGTCTCTCACCTCTTCAGCAGGTCGAAGAAATTCTCTTACGCCGTCTAAGGCCCCCTGGATCTGCCGAATTAGAGGCTACACAGCTATACCCAGAGGCAAATAACTCATACAGCACCCGTGCAAGGACTGCTACAGAAATCGTGATTAACTCGTCAGCACCCTGGAAAAATGCCTTCAATCGGCTCTTGTCATCCACTACGAATAGATCTAGTTTTCAAAGTTCTCAGGAGATCGATTTTGACGACCCGCAGGACCCAGGCGTCATCCTCCACGCTTGTGCAGATGACATGATTCGCCTTTGGAACGATCCAACAGTGAGGGACTTGCTGAGAGTGCAGAAGATTCGGCTGGAAGATATGGCAGGCTTGTGCGTAGATTGCTAATTTGCGGGTCTCTCATTGACATGCAGATAGCTTTCTGGATTCATTGGATCGAGTGACATCACCCCGATATGTCCCCACCGACGGCAAGTCCTGTAGCCACTCCCTCAAGGACCGAGATTCATTACCAAATAGATGACGTTCTCCGCGCGAGATTGAAAACGCTTGGAGTATCTGAGCATCGTTTCACACTCGACACTGGTAATTAAAGTTGGTTTGTTCCGTGCTGAGGTAAGGCTGATGTCCTTCTTTTCAGGAAATCTCATGAGTCATGACTGGAGGGTTTTCGATGTTGGTGGTGCGCGATCCTTGGTGACTTGCGGCTCTTTTATTTCTTGATAGCTGGCTAAGTTGTGATTTAGCGAGGTATGGAATCTTTGTCGCGATGGCTCTTCTGAAGCACCGCTTCTCTCAAATAGCTGCATGGGTTCCCTTCTTCGATAATATGGATGCCATAATATTCTTGGCACCGATATCATGCTTCGATCAAGTGCGCCTCGCTAGATCCTGCTGCTCTTATTAACGTTATATTAGGTACTTGCCGAAGATATTAATGTGAACCGACTAGTATGCTCCGCTTTCTCCTACATGACATTAAGCTGACTCCTCTGATAGGAAGACTCGATTTTGTTGTGGAAATCGATCGTTTCGAATAAACTTCTAAAGAACACGGAAATCGTGCTCTTCCTCAACAAGATCGATATATTTAAAGGTAGTTGTTTGCGGATTGCATCCAAGGGCTTGCTTGAAACGGTTGCCTTCATAGCGAAGTTGGCGACCGGTGTCCAATTCGGACATTACGTCATTTCCTACGGAAGCAGGCCCAACGAATTTGAGCCTGCTTCGAGATGTGAGTCCTTTGTATTACGAGAGTAAAATGTGGTGCTAAATCCCAGTAGATCTCATGAAGAAATTTGGTCAGTTTCTTGCTGCTGTGATTGCTTCGTATTGTTTACTGATTTCCCGTTGACAGCGGGAATACTAAGACAATCATCGGTATCGCCGCAACCACGGACATTCTATTGTCACCTCACGACGGTCACGGTTAGCTTAAAGCATTGCCTGTCAAGTCCATCTAACAGTGTGATAGGACGTAAAATCAACTCATCATATTCTTAATAACGGTCAGTCTTGTTACCTGCCTTCCAGTAGACTGAACTTTATATTCGCTTGGCAGTCAAGGATATGGTCCTCAAGCAGAGTTTACTGGATGGAAATTTATTGTAAGGGTCGATCTTTGGGGATTTTTCACTATAAGGTAAAGGGCAATGATGGTGGCACAATATGCAGCTATTTCAAGAGTACTATATACCATAATGTACTCGGACGGATCCAGAAGTATGTATCTTGTAACGTAAGTAGACTATAGTATGATCACTCGGAGCACGTGATCAAAGTCCTGATGACCCATCGGAAGTCGAACTCTGAAATTTGGACCTTTCAGAAATGTCTGCTGACATTTTTGCACATTTCAGCTGCTTGGATGAGCTTGCACAGGTGGTCTACCAAAGTGTGCATCGTTTCGTAGTGCTTTCTAGCGTGTCAGATTCGTGGACAATACATCTTGGACTCACTGGCCCGGAAGGAAGGTGGTGGCGTGGAAATTGGGGAAAGGATGATATTCTTCAGATTGTTGTTCGTATGCATTTCCTCTGATTCCTCCCGACCGTGCCCCGGTTGCATTACTCTACTGATGAAAGCATGCAGGGCTCTAAATCTTCAGAGAAATTGTTAGAAGCCTTCGCCGAGAAACTCGCCGAGACTTTTGTGCAAGGTGATCTCTACATTGGGAATTGGAGCACCGAAACACGCGCAGAAATTAATGTAACATCCTATATCTATGTACTAGCTCACTGTCCAGGAACCAATGGACAATGTTTTAGCTCACCGTTGGTCCTTCGTCAAAGAAGCCACTGCATATTCCACTCGTCGAGATTAGTTCGGCCGAGGCAGCTGCGTATGCTACCAGTGTCTTTGTAGAAGTGAGCATCACATTCCCGGATTGCGGTAATGGTCTGTCATCGTTGATTTGTAGATTGCACTGCAAGCGCAGTCAAGGAAGTGTCGTCTACACCCAGCTCAATATCACGCCTCAAGTGTGGCAGTGATAGATCCCCTCCGTAATTTGAGAATATCAGTCTCTTATATTTCCTGACGCAACTATATATCTCAAGGAATAACGAAGCCTTTGACTGATCGTAGGCCCGCCAGCCCAATTTCGACAGACAAACAGGCACAAGACGAAATCAAGGCATTGAGGACAGAACTTGACAACCAGAAGAGGCGAATGGTTTCGCCTCCAGAACCGCATGCCAAACGTGGGTGCGCCTATTTTAGGTATGAATTGCTTCTGAACAAACCCCACAGCAAACTTGAAGGTCTCCGGCCGACCGGGAGCATCTCTGGCCAATCCAAATAAGAAAGCTAGGAAATATGCAGCTATTGAGTTTGAAAGCGATGAAGAGTAAGGGTCTGGAAATTGTATTGGCTCCGTTGTTTCAATAGTATATATAATACTCTGTTGTTGACATGCCACGTTTTACAACACGTTTCAACGGTGTGTTATAATTACGTACTACTCGTCGGTTTATAATTGCCAGTGCTCATTGTCACCAGTTGATCGTACTTCCCCACACTCCCTTGACTTTCTGTCTGCCACAAGCCATGTTTCCAGCAGTGAACGTCCCTTCTCAGCCTGCTGTGCAGGTTCCTGGCGTCGAAACAATGTTTGAACAAATCCTTCAAGCCGTGCAGAAATCGGTACGTTGATCTTGCCATGCGTGAATATGCCCTGAACAGGTAGTGCTTTAGCATATCGAAATCGGTGATCTTAGGCAGGAATGTGTAGAGCTTAGGCTTGCCAACGCTAGTCTCGAACGCCAGATACGAGATGGACTTCAGGTGGCAAGGATCTAACCCCTCGTCGAATCCTCAAAAGAACTGATTTCTCATCCTGATTAGTACAATTTCCGTACCGGTACGCCAGGGTTCATGACACCAGCTCCTCCAAGTCCTCAACTCCGTGCTGCAAAATTATCGCCTTTCCTTTCTCACGGTATTCCATCGCTAGCTGTACCCACGTCGGAACCACCATACCGTCCTTCACCATTAGGCGATAATGTTTCTTTAGCGACTTCCTTTGGTAACCGTGATATACCTGGATTTTATGTCGTCATACCTGCAGGCGGCGCAGGCACTCGCTTATGGCCCCTCTCTCGGGAAGGCTACCCCAAATTTCTCCTTGATCTAACTCTCAAAGGACGTTCACTCATCCAGGCCACTTGGGATCGACTCCTACCACTCTCATCAGCGTCTCGCACTACTGTGGTAGCAGGTCCAGCACACGTCAAATCAATCCGCGAGCAGCTCCCTGACCTCCTCCCAAACAATATCTTCTGCGAGCCAGGGCCAAAGGATTCCATGGCGGCCATAGGCCTTGCAGCTGCTATTCTAGCCCAGCGGGACCCGGAGGCCGTTATTGGCTCGTTTGCAGCTGATCATATGATTTCTGGCGATGACGCTTTCCTTTCAGCTGTCGCTGAAGCAGTTGAAGTTGCTCGGAAGGATTATCTGGTTACGATCGGAATCGCGCCATCCCATCCTTCTACGGGATTTGGTTATGTGCGTCTCGGTGAAAGACTGGGCCTAAAAGAAGCCCCTAATGCAAGACTTGTCTCCAGCTTCAAAGAAAAACCTGATGCCCGGACTGCCGCCTCTTACATTGCTACGGGTAGATACCGTTGGAATGCTGGCATGTTCGTGATCAAAGCCACATTCCTGCTTCAGCTCCTGAAAGAGTACAAGCCCGACATGCATGATGCCCTCCTCAAGGTGGCGTCGGTGTGGGAAGATGCAGTGGCTCGGCAGAGTGTATTGAATGCCGTCTGGCCTACGTTGGAGAAAATTCCCATTGATAATGCTGTTGCTGAACCTGCTGCTGCTGAAGGTCGGGTGGCCGTAGTACCAGCTACATTTGGTGAGTGGTGATGCCTACAGTGATATTATCAGGCTCATGATGTGTTGCAGGTTGGGATGATGTCGGAGATTTCTCTTCTCTTGCGGATCTCTTGCCCGCAGAAAGTAATCAACCACGGATTCTTGGGGATACTAACCTCGGTTAGTCTAATCATACTTTTTAACCTCCATTGCATTAACATGAGGGATATGAATAGTCCTCACTGAACAGGTCGCAGGTGGCATTGTTGTACCAGGGTCTGGTCGTCTCATCACCTGTCTGGGTGTTGATGACCTGGTCATCGTCGACATGCCTGACACACTTCTTGTCACTACAAGGGCTCGATCTCAGGAGGTCAAGCGCCTAGTCAAGAAGTGCGGAGATGCAGGATTCAAGAACCTGCTTTAAATCCCCTGGTGCAAAGATTTAAGTGATTCGGACAATATTTCCCATTAATGGGTTTCTGCAATGGCACACAAAGTATACTTTCTAGGATTTGTAGTGGTGTGGGTGAATGCATGTTTATTGCTTGGCTTGCTGACTATGTGTTTATTCCATCAACAACCTAGGTTAAGTGAGGACTGAATGGCCATAAATTAATCGGTCAGTTCGGCGCACCGTTCGATATTTCAATCTCCGGCCAAGTGAGAGGCTAGCACCACAGTCATGGCTGTCTGGCGCCTGGCCTCTACGAGAGGGAGACCAGTACCTTCGCGAAAGCAAACAGGGCGTCCCCTGCTAACCATAGCAAAGGTTAACGGGCTCCATGCCCTCTAAAGATACCCCGAGTCTCACCTGTGCCACCGCATTCTTGAAGCGACACCACGCCTAGAGCTAACCAGATAAGCGCCCAACAAAATCCCGTCTAGCCTGCCATGCTTGAGGCTATAACACAGTCGAACCTATGCTGCTGCTGAGCCAACCCCAGTGCTGAGCCAGAATTGAGCCATGTTTTGCACCTCAAAACGGCCAAAGGAGACAGAGAACGGCATGTAAACCTGCCCAAATCTCGCCGCCGTTTTCTGTTATGGCAATTGATTCTCACACGTAGGATGAACAGCCAACACCTCGCCTTTAACGATGCCATTCTCGACCCACAGGCCAGATTACGGGCTATCCACAATTTCGTAGGACCTACAATCGTAACCCCATAACAGCCGCATACGACCAACGCCTGTATATGATTGCTACAACATCAACGAATGACTGCTTTACCAAATGCAACTTCCAGTCACCTAGCTAGACGGAACATTGATGCTACTGAAAGAGCGCTAACCTACTACGCCCTTCATGGTGGATGTTGTTGCACAACGCCTGCCCATGGGGCAGCTAGGCCTAGTGCTCTATGACAGATGTAAGGTTTGTGAGGCTGGAGGGGGGTGCTGGATTATTGTTACTATGTTACTATATTGATATCTACCTATGCTACATAAGTAGCTAATTGTTGTTGTCCCCATCTTTCATCATTGTCATGATTGTAATTGCACTGGTAGCTAACACCCACCCCATGAACAGTTGGCCACAGGGCTGAAGGGGCTGCTGAATCTGTTGGTAGTTAATTCCCACCCTGTGAGCAGAGGCTTGCCAGTGCATCATAATGTTGTTATGAAAAGTGTAAGAGTGCCTCTTACATGACCACACCATTATCACATGCCTCACTGTTATCACATGTCATTTCAGTAGTGTAGTATATAGTCTATACCTCAAGTACTTGTACTGTATCTTAGTTTCCTCCCTCAAACATGCTAAGTTTGTTATAGTTCTTACTTCCCTTTAGTGTTGGAAGCTTTGGCTTCCTTCCACTTTTTAAAATAATGAACTTACTATCCACACTCTACTCTCTCACACACGGTCTTTTCCCAGAATCTGTAAGGGCAACCTTACAATCAGAGTCCAAAGAACTTGATACTTGCAAGGGAAAACCAAAGTTACATTGATAACTATTTACAAAATGAAAAAGTAGATACCTTGCAAGGGTAGGGTTCATCACAGGTCACACCATGGGTAAATTTTCACACACTGCACCCATACCTGCCAACACTGCACCTGTCCTAACACCACAACCATGGTGACAGGTTTTTACCATGGTCTGTAATGAAACACTGCAGGTGTGACACCATGTATATACACCATGGTTTTCACAATACTTTTGCCTTGTATTTGATGTTCTATGTTGTTAAACATCCTGTACATCTGGGTTTTGGGCTGCAAAGGTCAAGGCTAGATAAGGCCTTAAAATATGTAAATTATTGATAATATATGCAAGTCTGATACAGGATCTGACAAATCTAGATAAAGGACGGTAGGGTTGGTGAATTCTACCAGGGCCCTCATTATTTCATGTTCCCTAACTATGTTACTATCTGA
>QLOK01010837.1:0-10257 GCA_003313805.1 Tricholoma flavovirens
ACATATGAAATGCAGTGGACCATGTGGTATTTCATTTATCACAGCCAACGATGGCAGTCAGCCTCTTGCTCCGAGAACACCCTTCCTGGCCCTCTAGCCTATGCTAATCGTCAGCAGGCTTTATGGCACAAATTAGCATTGAGGGCTGACAAAGCATTTAGATCAACAAATGTTGATTATATCTTCCCTCTATGATGTTTACCATGCTGTATTATGTAAACTCGATTATCTTGATCAGTAACCACAATCACTATGTCAAACAAAAATCTCTCAATCTTCAACCCATTTTCTTTGCAATCGGGGCCGAAAGGTCCACTTCAAATGCATACACAGGAGATTATTTGGTATGCAGAGTCCCAATTCCAGACAGTTTTGTTGCAGATGGACCAGGCAAATGTCATAAAACAAAGGTGGATGCAAAAAACTCTATATTCCGAGCTTGTAAGATCAGATCTTTTTAAACAGAGTAATAGGTCACTGAAAAATATGACAGATGTATGTCATGTCTTGGGTCGGTACCGCCACCACTATCAGCCTGATGATTGATGTGCCAATCTTGCTTCGGTTGTTGGCCAACATTAATTTGGATCACCTACCACTTGGATTCCATGCATCTCTCTTGGCCGCATTGGATGATGGTGTAGCCACAGATAGTCTGAGCCACCTTGTGCCCTCATACACATGTGATTGGTGGAGACATATTAGGGAACCAGATGCCAGGAGGATTTTAGGCATTGACACCCTGGATGAGTGCCTTGATCATTATTGGCAATACATCCCTGCACTGTCAATGCCCACCAATAGCCAGCCAGAACAAGATGCTCCCAATTGCCAAGCCAATTGCTGATCTTTCATTGAGCTGTGTGCTCTTGTTCATGATATGTTCAATGAGCTGCGCAGTATGGAACACTTCATAAATGGCTGTGAATCATCAGCAGATGCTGCACTCAATGCCAATGTTAGGAAAGCAGCAGGGTTTCAAGGACTTCATGAGCTCTCCCTGGCGAAGGAGCTTCAGTCTGAACCATGGACTTTGTCTTCGGTACCAGCATCAAAAAAAAACCCTCAACAAGTCGGGGGACCTTGAAAGCAATCTGCTGTAACAAGACAATCACAACTGGTGGGAGCACATGCATGGGCTGAATCAGAGTGCCTGAAGTCCCTTCCCCCCACCTCCCACAAGTGGACTTGGGGTGTTGACATCACAGAAAATGATGTTTTGGCAATCAACCAGGAGACCAAGGGCAAGGGAAAGGTACATCATTCTGGGTACACAGGGTCTCTGCCTGATGGTGTATATGACAAGGAGTGGTCAGTCACACCAAGTCTCCCAACAGCTGTCTCTGCTGCCTACAGTCCACCACCCACAGTAACTGGTATTGATGCTTGCCTTTATTTCTCAGACACTGGATCCAATGATTCACCACATTCTGCTGCCACTGCTGGTGCTACTACCACTGCTAATGCCATTGTGCACATGTTTTGGCAAGGCAAAGATGCAGCAAATGATGCTAATCAACCCACCACCTTTCAGGCAGCCATGGCATATGATACTGATTCATCATCTGCCTGTACAGGTTCCCCAACTGGCTTTGATGCTGCTGACTTTTACCTTGCTGATTCTACCTCTTCATCTCCACCCACAAATCCCCTTTCAATGACTTTTTCCACTGCATCTGATGTGGCAGATGTTTTCCTCTCATCATTGGGGACAGATTCTGCTAGCTCTGATGGTGAATCTGATCCTAATGGCATAACTCCATTTGGTAACTTTCCCCTGTTACTTAAAGTTGTCACTCATTGGAAGGGTTTTGTTGCACTGATTTTTTCCATAGAAAATTGTATCAAATCACATGACTTTGTTGATTACAATAAACAATAACATACAAAGTCATGTGACTTCACTCCAGAATGCTATATAAGATGCTTTTATTGACTCACAATTCTCCAAATCCCCCCACTCTGCTATGCACAAGCTATCATCCAGCCAGATTACTCATGTTCTTACATTGCTTGATGCTGGTCTCTCAGGAGCTCAGATATCTGCCCAAACCCATCTAGGCAGTGGTACAATCAGGGAATGGTGAAGTTTGGAGGTGGTAATTTGATGCTATGGGGCTGTATGGGCTGGGATGGAGTTGGGTATGCAACCAAGATTGATGGGAGGATGGATGCTGATCTGTATGTGGCAATCCTGGAGGATGAACTTCAGGAATCCCTCACCTATTGGGACAAATCTGCTGATGACATTATCTTTCAACAAGATAATGACCCCAAGCACACAAGCAAGAAGGCCAAGAAATGGTTTGAAGACAATGGATTCACTGTCCTCAAGTGGCCTGCACAGTCTCCAGACCTCAACCCTATTGAACATTTGTGGAACTATCTCAAAAGAAGGCTGGGGGACTATGAAGAACCAGCAAACAGTGTTAATGAACTTTGGGAGAGGGTGCAGAAGGAGTGGGAAGCAATTCCAAAGGAAGAGTGTCAGAAACTGATTGAAAGCATCCATAGAAGGCTTGCAGCAGTAATCAGAGCAAAGGGAGGTACTAGTTGATTGAAATTTTAATATAAAAAATCAGTGCAACAAGACCCTTCCAATGAGTGACAACTTTAAGTAACATGGGAAAATTACCAAATGGAGTTATGCAAACTTGTGGCTGTGTCAGTGAGAAGATATGATGTTGAAGTATATTATGTAATATTTTCAAGAATTTAGAAAATTTATTTCCTGAGATATAAAGGCATCTTTCCAAAAGTACAAAACATTGGAAGGGTTTTGTTGCCTACTGTATCAAAGTTGTGTAATTCATTGTCTTTCCTTCCCTTCTCCTTCTTTTTGCCCCAACAATCTTTCACTTTATGACCAATCTTCTGGGGCCTTCTTCCCACAATTCCAACATTTGTTCCCATCAAATCTGCAGCACTTGCTTGACCAGTGTCCTGTGCATTTGCAATGTTTGCAATAAAGTTTGATTGAAGATTTATTGTACACGATCCGATCTTCCAGGGATTTCTTAGCACCTTTTCCATTCTGGGTTCTCACCAGATGAGTACTGTTATTATTCCTGTTATGAGACTGTGTTTTGCAGATTTTAAATTCTTCATGCAATAAACCTATAAACGCATCTGATGATATCTGACATTTCGGATCAGGATCATCGGGATCGTTAGCATTACCATTATAGGGATTGATAAAAGTTTCCCATGCCATGGGTAAAGATGTCAAAATGATTGATTTGAAGTGCATGTCCACAATATGAAATTTGGTATTTGGGAATTTATTGATGCGATTGTGATAAGATTTGAGAAGGTCCAAATGCTTGAGGAGGTCTTCAGCATAGTGCAATTTGGTTTCATATAATAGACATTGAATATGATTGACCGTTTGGTTTGCCTTATTTTCATGAGTAACCATCAGAGTGGAATACATCACTTCTGCTGATTTCTTGGATCCCATGTGATTCATTTGAGAGGTGGTGATGTTTTGGATAAGGACTTGTTGCACCCAAGTGTTGTTTTTGTGCCAATTATGTACCGCAATAGGATCTGAATCATCTTTGGGTTTCTTTATGTCTCCAAAAACATATTCAGTAACATTGCAGTTGATAAAAACTCTTTCCATCCTTTCTTTCCACTCATGCCAATTTTCATCCATCAAATGATCTTGATCAGAGATCTTCCTCATGTTAGAAAAATCCTTCGTTCATATCAATTCTATTTCCAGTTGATCATCAGCTCACTGTTGTTGTTTGGCAGCATTAGAAGTGTATACCTGAGAAGAACATATAGGGGTTGTTGTTGTCGCTTCAAGATCTTCTTCCATAGGTAGATCCATAGTGACCAATAAAAGAGCTATTTAAATGTAGGGAAAGCCAGGGCCATAACCTCTTAGGATTAGGACAATATGAGAGAGAATATGTCATTGAGATAGTGGGTGTAAAGGGAAGAAAGGAATTGTCTTTCTTTCTCCTATAATCTGCTCTACTTATTCTACAATGAATAAATAGATATATCACTAAATATAGATCATAGTTCTCAAACTGGATAGATTGATCACATGTGATCATAGCGATCACAAGGTTCTGGTCCCATCAGCACCTGATGCCAGTGCTTGATCCCAACACATCCTCATTCACTATCTTAGACTGATCCCCACTATACCAAAACACAATGAAACCTGACACCACATGATTGCAGAAATCAGTCATGTTGAAATTCTTCATCCTGACCCCTGATGCAATCCTGACATTCTGATTTCCTCTCTCTATTGTGTACATGGACCACATGATGACTTCAAGCCCACAGAATAAACCCAGACCCTGGATGACATTGATGATGGCCTGCATCACTATCAATCTGGCCGTTAAGGATGCAAACCCTAGACAGTGAGAGGTTCCCATTATTGGTTTAGTTCAAGTTCATCAGAATAACATATGTACTCAGCTCTCAATGGGAGATGGATTCCTTATTCTTTGGTGGTCTAGTTCCCCCCCAGTTGCATCTATGTCATCTCTCCAGCAACTCAGACCCTGGGATATCCTCTATTGTTTTGCTGCTGTGGGGATCATCTTTTGATTGCTGAAGTTTATGGCAACCTTATGTGGAGTCTGAACAAGTGTCCCACATCTCCCTCACTCTCACGCACATGACTCAATGGTTTCCGGGCCAGAAGTAGCCGTGTTTGAGATCAAGTTATCTTATACTACAAAAGATGTAACTTGAGAGGTATATAATTGTCGACTACCAAGCCAGAACTGAAGTATGATGCTAGTGTGTATTATTGGCCAGAGTGGGAATGAGTTGACAAAAATGGAAGTGCTCATGTGCCTTGATCAACAAGCATTGGTCTTGTGCGATAGAACATTGCACTGCTGGTTGATTTGTCCCATGTCAACACAGCTGGACTCCTCGTGGAGTTCATTTGCTTTTCCTTCCCGACACATGCCCTTGCCAACCGCAGGACTGCTGCACCTTCTCACTGGAGGGTGTTGAGCATCTGTTGATCCCGAAATTGGACCTGGTAACACAACCCCTTTGCAAATGCCTCAATAAGGGTTATGTCACCTTCCATTGCCTCCTCAAATGTCTGACCATCATGCTGGTAAGTGACTTCCTCTTCCTCATCTTCATCTTCATCTTCATCAACCTCACCCTCATCTTCACATTCACCATTGTCTTCTTGATCCACAGGTCCTCTGACATCATTCTCCACTCTATTGCCTCCCGTTCCATCCAATGGCATCAAGCTCTTGTGCCTCCAAAAAGGTGCTGTTCAATATCGCTCAGCTTCAAGGAAGAAGATGGGAGGAACACAGTGTACACTCTGGGCGAGGTGTTTACAGACAAGGAACTGACTGATGACAAATGAACAGCAGGTACATATCCATTTTTCTATGTTTGTGTTCTATGTGGGGTTGACTGGCAGTGTAATCGGTGTTTTCTCTAGCTTTTGCCAGATCTTTCCACCAGCTTGACAGTTCGCAATAACGGCCAGTTTCCATCAGCAGCTGATCAAGCTTGCGGTAATATGTTGGCACCAGCTTCGTGACCAGGATCCAAACAAGCAAGTCACAATGTGGCATGTGGAAGTGGTGGAGAAAATTGTGTTTTATCCTATGCCAAGTGAATAACCTGTGAGTTCCTTATAATTTGCCATGTGATTTGCAGACTTACTGGCTTTCTAGGATCATTTCCATCTTCAATTTAGGGATAAGATCATGCATGCTGCAAGCCCACAGCTCCCAGCACCCTTGCCAATACCAGTTTTCCCAAAAGTAAGCCCATACATTGGGCAGCTCATGCTCCACACAGAACCTATATATCTGCTGAACAGCCCATTGTTTGATCCCTACAGCATCTGGAGGCCCATACCCCAGAATTGAAGGGTGAGCACAGTAGTGTCTCTCCATCATATTGATGATGGAATCATGATACAGCAGGGGACAAAAGGTATGATGACCGGATCTCTTGTTGTTGCTTGCAGTGACTTCCATTTCCTCATTTACAGGTTCAGCTTCCTTGTCCTCCTCTGGAATAGCTGCTAACAGTCTAAGGTTAAGCCCGAAGCCCACCCCTTGGATCACTCACCCAATAGCTGATGGAATGTTTGGCAATGGCAAGTTAATTTGGAGTGTGTTTGGTGTATCTCCTAGGGGTGGTGGCTGAGACAGAGGCTGAGGAGCAGCCAGTAGCTGAGGGTTGTGATGATGTTGGTTTGTAGAAGGTGAATAATTGTCATCTGGTGAGCCTCATCATAATCTTCTGTGTCAACTCTCATTGCTGGAGGGAAGAAGTCAGCACTGATGAATTTGTATTCTGCAATTGCTCAGTCAACATTGTATGGGGTCATTGACAGTTTTGCCTTTGCCAGCCGTGTCCTCACCACCTGTCAAAGATGCCACCAGCAAAGGTTAATCTTTGCCTTCCAGATGGCCTTTGAGCAACCAATCTCTGCCATGTCCTTGTCAGTATGTACTGTATGAATGTTGGACTGAGGCTGTACATGTTGCATAAGCACAGAGCCCATGCAGACAGGGCCTCTGTCTGCTTTCCTTGATCGATTGCAGTAGCTGTGGACAATAGGCAGTACCCCAGTGGGAACCCTGCATTGTTGAATTCCCCCATTATGCTGTAGAGCTCCAGGTGCTTTGAGTTCATATTATCTATTGCATCATTTAGAAACTGATACATTCTCAAAAGCACAACTCACATGTCACGTCCATTCCAATCTCAACAACCTTGCCTCTCAAAGGTTCGGCAATTCATTTCATTCCCCAGGCCAGCATCTCTATGCCTTCTGGTGTTCCCACTGGTTCAAAAATACCAATGTCATCACTGTATTCAGCAAGAAGCTTTCGTGCTGAGGGAAGTTGTGCATCATTGTGGTGCCAATGCGCCTGACTAAGCTCCCTCCATGTGGTGTGTATCTGCTTAGTTGTTACTTGGGGATATATTGACTGTATCTTCACTGCCATCGCTGCAGGGGTGGACCACTCCACTTGCTCTTGGACCATCTGAAGGGCCTCGGGAGGCATTCCCACATCAACATAGAGCACATGTTTAACATGATGTTGGAGGTTAATGATGACATGGTGACTGCCACCCTTGGTCTGCTTGTATGTGATGGTCATGCAACTTTGACATGGGTATTGCTTCATTCCAATGTGGTCTCAATGTTTTGCATCAGGGTTGGTTGACTTCTTTGCCTTTTTCTTATGACCTTCATCTTGACTACACCAGAATCATGTGCAATAGCTGCCGTTTGTTAAGCGATGATTGTCATGAACACTGTTTGATAGTAAGTTTGGTTTTCCCTTTACTGTTTATGTAGTCACTCACATAAACCTATAACAAGTTGCCTGCCATATCTCTCAGGCAACCATGTGGGTTTGCTCTTTTGGTTCTATGAGATTATCTTCTGTAATGGGGTAGGTCCCATGAAATTTGACATGTGCACTCACTTTAAACTGAGTGTGTAAGGTGTTGAGAAGGTCATCTGCATCAATGTAGTTCTTGGCTGCCTAATTTAGGTATGTATTAACATATACTCTTTAGCCTTTGAAATGGCAGTCATACTGTTTTTTCAAAATCTCCAGATGGCAGGTCGTCACTGTTGTCTTTGCTATGCCTGCCAGACCTTGCCTGTTTGGCAGGTCTCTCATCTATGTCCTGATCATTCTCGTGAGCATGCCTTTTCCCTGATGACATGCTTGCTTCTGCTGTGGCCTTCACCTTGTTGCAGTACCTTTTCAAAAGTCCTTTTTGACATGCTCAGCATGTGTCACACTGCTTGTAGGAGTTGGCAGGTATAAGGACTTTACAGTGGGCTTTGGAGCATTTCTTTGGAGGAGAATTTTCATCCATAATGTTAAGAAAATCTGTGTTGTCATTTTGAATGAACAACAGTCCACGGAACCTCACATGCATCTCACAGACTCACGTGCATCTCTATTTGTAAGAATTTCTATATAAGGAAACATGAGAGTGGGGGAGAGCTGGGCCAGCTGGTCTGAACCACTTCACTTAGAGGACCAGCAAGCAAGAGCATACTGTTCAGTGTGAATCATTATCTCAACTTCTCCCCAGACTCTGCTGCTGTTTACGAACAATGGGCAAATGAGTACAGGCTGGTCTTCAAGGTTCCTGGAGGATTTGGTTCCTATAAGATCATGATTTTATATCCTAAAGCGAACGCACACACTTCTATGCTAAGGAGATGTTCAGGTACGTCCAGACTGAACTTTCAAGGATTTTTATTGAAAATCTCGTGAGTGATCTGATTGTATTTTCCAACATAACTAATATTTATCATGAAGTTTGGATGAGGCTTGCTGTGGGCAGAGGGAGAAAGCCATCGGAGGTTAGTAGCTATAATAATTGCATACTAATCCATGTGACATACATTGGTGTAGGCAGTGGAAAGCATTGTCTCCAGCCTTCAGTAGCACTGCTATTCAAAGGCTTACTTCCGTATTCTATGATTCTTTGTACAAGGTGTGGCATATAATTATTGCTTTACCTCATCCTCATATTTGTAAGATGAAAACATGTTGGGACACTCTTCTAGATTCCACATGCAGCGAGGTTGTTATGATTGATGTGGAGAAGTGGTAAGTAAATTTTGCCATATGTGAACACAACTTGTGCCTTACCCAATTGCGCCTAGGATGAATCATATCTCATGAGTCTATTCAAAAAATCCATCGTTCTACGTTATACAACTCCTTGTCTTTAGACTTGACTCAATCAGAATTGCTGGCTTTGGCCACGACTTTTGTTCGCTTGATGGGGAATATCCTTCAGTGGTGGAGGTATTTCAGGCCATAGGGGCCGCAGATATGTCTTTCATGTCCCACTTCATTTTTTTGATGGGCCCAATTCTTCCCTTCCTTCTCCACATTGGTAAGCTACACTGTATCGAATGATACGACCTATTGATCACATACAATGTATCGAGTGATACAGATTCGGTGGATGCCATTGAACACTCTCATAGTGTATATGTAGTAGTACCTACCTATAGTAAATGATGAATGCACCATTACAATGCTTCCTGTACCACAGTAGCCATGCATTAAGAATGTAATATAGATGTCAGAAACTTATGAAATGAACAGGCATCAGCATTGGCACGGCACAGCAGGTCAGCATAAGTGCATCGGCATTGGAAAACAAGAGGTATGGATGATATTTATTGGTTAGATCCAGAAATACAATGTATTCATATTAGCTAAAAGAGAAATGTCATCCTATCCTAGCTACACATATAAAAGAGCTAAGAATCGGCAGGGGGATTAGCCATGGTGTCATCAGCACTCTCATGGGATGATGGTATAACTGGAATTTTTGATAACCTGCTTTTCTGTACTTTACTGTCCCCCACCTAGTCCGATCAGAATCCGAGCTGTCCGATTGGAATGCTTGGAACTAGCAGATTCCGAGTGGAGTCCTAACAAATTCCTAGCTGACCTAGGAATTCCTAATTGTCTGAGCAGACTCCAAATAAATTCTGAGCAGAATAAAATTCCTAGCAGTTTTATTCCAAGTAAAGTCCGAGTGTCTGAGTAAATTCCTAACACAATCTCTAAATATCTCCAAGTCAACTAGTGATGATGTAGTCATGTGACTTACCATATACAGTACCAGGTCAGGAAGTGGGCCACCCTGCCTAGTGGGCCACTTCTTGTTTCCTGCCTGTTGTATGGTGTAAATTTGCAGTTTCTTTGGCTGGGAAGCAAGGATGTGATACGATGCCACCTCCCACAACCGGAGAGCCAGTGATCATGATGCGATCATGTGTTTCAGGCACCCTCTGCAGCCAAACCGGTAAACCGGGTAATTTAATAACATCAGTGATGCTGCCAAATATGGAAATGCCATGACAGTCCAACCAATTCTGTTCCAACCATGCCTGAACGTTGCATACACGTTCCTTACATGCTTCTATGTTCGTTTCATTGTCTCGTTGCCTGTAATCCTGCCTGTGTGGCCCACCTTGCTCACTTTCGCAGTCACAAGTCCTCATTTCCAGCCCCTGATATTGGCTGATTCCAAAACACTTGGGTGGATCCAGATGATATGGTATGCCCTGAGACAATGGCTGGCTCTTGTTATACTAATGTCGTCTTGCATTTAAACCCCTTCCCAGATTTTTATTGATTTTATCCACATGCTCAGGGGAAGCATTAAGTCCAGACATGGATTTTAAGCATGGTTGGTTGACGAAATTTCTGTGCACTTACAATGCGACAGGAG
>QLOK01010843.1:0-25450 GCA_003313805.1 Tricholoma flavovirens
TAATATCGGCAGAAAATGATCGGAGTTCCGATGGAAGTCCGGTTTGCTGGAACGGGATGTAACAGAAATAAGCTGTGAGAATCTGGGAGAAGCGCAGGAAAACAATCAAAGAAGTAAATTCACATGACCTTGGTGAGCTCGAGAGGCAAATGGATGGGGACATACAAAATCAGTAGGCTACTTACTAACTTACCTGTGATGTTTAGATGTGAGCTGGGGAAGGTTTTACTGCTGGTGTTGGGTTTTGACCATTTCAAGCTTAATAATACTGAGGCAGGCACAAGATCACTCACTATTATTAGGCTTGTACCCAGGCACTACGCAACAGCACAGGAGGCAGAGATGTAAACATCACCACCATGCCCAAGACACTACCAGCACTATTTCGATATATCGCCATGACAGGATGATTCAGCAACACCTTTGGAGATATACCAACACTGAGTGAGGAACAGCAAAGGGCCCTCCTATCTAAGTTTTCTTCGTCATCTGCTTTGAGTGACCACAGAGTGGTTCTCGAAGCACCGGTGGCGCTGTAATAAGTGGTGCTGAGACCTGGTGTAAGGTATTGAGTGTTTGCTGTGCATGAATCCTCTTGTCCTTCTTTTTCCCCCATCTCTGAGTTTCTCTCCTCTATTGTCTTTTCCTGCCCACAATGCACAACTCATGTATTTAATCTCCTACATATGGTACGCCACAAAGGAGAATAAATTGGAATTAAAAATAAATAAAAAATAAAAAAATTAGGCTTGTAATGTGGGAAGGTCAGGTGCAATCATGATCTGTAATATAAATCTGGGTTGTGACCCGGCTAGATTATTAGCCAGGCTGGCAATTTCTGACATGATGTCACCCGCCGGACAACTTCTCAACCACTCTACATACTCCAATGTGCGATGGTTTACAGTGTGGGCACAAAGTAGGGGAAAGAGCCGTTCAGCGACCCTTTGGGTCAGCCTTAACGACTGACATAATATTAGTATCTTCAAGGTACACCACTAGACTAAGGGTGGGAAGGAGGGAGAACAAAATTACATGAGTGTGGTAAGAGCGAGATGGCAAGAGAAAACCCCAAGAAAAGGGGCTGTCTTGCAGGTAGAGACATAACTGTACTAGCGAATAGGAGTAAGACAATATAAGTTGGAGAAACGGTTCTGCGAGAACCATCGACAACCATAAAGTGTTACGGTAGGCATGTGGTGCTGTCAATTGCATCTGTAAGGCATTATGGAGGGGGCACATGGTGCAAACATCTTGCATTGTTCGAAACCTTCGCCATTGGACTTGTGTAAACAGATTTTAAACCCGACCAATGTGCGATGGTTTACAGTGTGGGCACAAAGTAGGGGAAAGAGCCATTCGGCGACCCTTTGGGTCAGCCTTAACGACTGACATAATATTAGTATCATCAAGGTACACCTATAGTCCTATAAGGTTGTATGTAGTTTGAGAGATGAGGTGACGATGTGAGGAGTGAGAGATACGAAGAGTTGTCCATTGGCAATGTGTCTGTAGTAGTGTGTCCAGGTTCGTCCGAAAAATAAGTGGAAAAGAAAAACAAGTAGAAAGTCTGTAAAAGTCCAAGGACAGAAGTGCCCAGCAGGGATGTCGACACAGATCACACAGTGTCCAAGCATGAACGGTGCAGCGTGCTCAGCGGAGCAGTGAAGCTGTAAGACGCAAGGATGTTCATGCATGAAGCATAGCCTGCAGGAGAATGGGGTGTTTTCGGATGTAGATCTACCATGCGGCTGATGCCCATTGCCCGATCCCTTGAATTATGTGTGGAGCAACGCTGTTCTCTGCCAATGATGTGGCGCCTCCAGCTCGCATTGATTGTCCTGCAACATCCTTGTCAAACCAAGCACGTATCCTCTGCATGAAGAAAGTCCTTGTTGGGACTGCCCTGTTGGCTGTGAGCCACAGCGGTGATGACAACAGAAAGCGGTGATCACGAGAAGAGATGTAGAGTTGGAAAAGTCACATGGGATTGCAGGGTAGTGGGTTTTTGTGAATTATGACTGTGTTTCCCTTGAAGAATCTGTCGGCCTTGTGGCCAGGCAAGAAAAATTCAAAAAAGGTAGCATGTAAGCGCACTGTGCTGCATTTGGTCACTTTTCGTGGGTCCCGAAGAGCAATGTTGTCAGGGAATGTCAGTTCTCCGAGCTGCATCAGCGTGAAGAAACCAACACAGAGTTGCGTGCAAAAAAGGAGGTCGTCATGGGAACTGGTGTTTTTGTAGGATGTGCACGCGGTGTTGAGGTCGTCGACTGTCAGGGCTCGTTTTCTGATGGTTGGCATTCCCCGTAACTGTTTGCATCCTTCCAGTGTGCAGTGTACAAGTTGTCCCCTCCTGGCTTTGTGAACATGAGGGAAATAAGGCTCCAGTTGTTGGCAGATGCCAGAAAGGTATGTGTCAACTGAGTCCGGTTTAATGTGGTGACACATCCAAACAGTGTAGAGACTGAGGGTGTCAGCTGTCGGCTCTACAGGGAAGTTGTGAAGGTGGATGAAGGTAAGGTAAGAGTTCAAAGCAGAACCGTAATTGTTCCAAGTGCTAATATCGATAGCTTGTCCCAGCGCAATAACTCATTCTCAAACGAGCCACTCCCATGACCACGGTTCCCGCAACAGTTGCTGGGCACAGATGTGCAAGGTGATCATTTTTTAGCAGCCCCCAGCATTGACAGATGTGGGGGTTGAAAACTCTCGATGTGCAGTCCAGGCATGAGTTGTTGTGCCTGATGGAATTCCTGTTGTGATATGGCATCAGCTACAGTGTTGAGCTCTCCCGGGACATGGAGGACTCAAATTTGGAACTGTTGTGAGATCATGACATTGACACAGTGATGCAGGAGGGGATTGAACTCTGGTTGACATCTGAGAGAGTTGAAGATGTCAACAGTGTTCATGCTGTCAGTGTAGATAATGATGTGGGAGCAGTGCGGCATGGTGTTCTTCAGGTCGTTGCAAGCACTGGCAACGGCCAAAGCTTCAAAGTAAAAAATGATGTCATGAGCGGCATCAGTCAGAACTGGGGCATAGTAACCAGTGGACCAATCAGGGTAATAGAAAGCAAGCCCTTCTATGCAGGCGTCACAGAACACTGTAGCGTCTGCATCTTCAACATCCCATGACACACTGGAGAGTAAATTGATCCCCAGTGAAGTACACATATGGTGAGTCACCAATTTGAGGTCCTCATGGACTGTGTTGTTGACCCAGATTTTAGTCAGTGGCTGGTCTTTGCCTGCAATCTTGGGATACAAGCAGTTGAGTGCAGGTTTCAACAGAGGGAAGACGTTAAAGCTCCAATTCATCCAGCCAGCGAGCTGCTGCCATTTGCGCAGACTCCACGAGGCACTGTGTTTCTTCTCTGACCAGACAGCAAAGTCCTCAATTTCCTGCAAGAGTTCATCGAGCGCTTGTTTTGGTAGCATGAAAGTCAGGCCATTCGGATTGACATATATTCCGATGACAGTGAGTGTTGGACCAAAAACTTGCTTGTGAGGCTGATGAGGAATCCCAAGTTCATCCCAAAGGGCTAGAAGCTTGACCTGGTTCCTAGGCATGTGCCTCTCATACCTGTGGTACCACACCAGGTTTCCTTCTTCATCAATTCCAAATGAATCATCCATATAAGTCCAGAGATCCTCGATGAGTTCAATCTTTCGCGCTATCCAGGTTACTAGTCCATTGAATGAAATGTAGATCCCTGGTGATCCTCACCCACCAAAGCAGTTATTACGGTTGACATCACACTCACCATCGATCGTGATGATTTGCTTGATTTGCCATAAGGGGTGCATGGGAAGTAATCGGTATGCATCAGCAACATCGGACTTGTAGATGACCCTCAACTGATTCGGTTTCGTCTGATGCTGCCATATGAGTCCCTCACCAAGATGAGTCATATTATCTAAAGGAAAGCCTTGGACATCCTCACGCTTGATCATAGAGTTTGGTGAAAAAGGTCCCGCACTCTGATTGATCACCATGCATAGTTTATCTGAGTGTGGTTTCAGTACTGCGTGAACAGGTGATGCATGCATTCCTGGCAGGAGGTCTCGGCCAAAAGAGCCAGAAAATCTCCCTGCCTGTCATTCAAGATCTCGCTGTGCACGCAAAAAATCTGCTTTTGGTCCACTCTGTGGAGTGTCGAGCGCTTCATCAACTGTGGAGGGATATTCCCCTTGGTGAGTATCAGCCCATGGCCAGAAACCCCCCCTCAACCCTCTACAGACAGACTCAATGAAAGGGCAATTTGGGTGTGAGGCTAGTAAGGCCTCAAAACGGTCTACTGTTACATTCTGTTCGACCCGATTTGGACTTCCGATGGAACACCGCTCCAGACTCCGATATATGTTGAGATCGATCAGATTCCATTCCAGTGCATAGTGTAGACTTCGTACATAGTTACTGTAGTTACTCATAGGATTTTACCTCGGGTTAATACCTCAGGTACCACCCGTACTGCCGACCACAGCTAACGTACATAGCTCTTACCTCGGTCTCCAATCTCAGATTTCATATTAGTATTTAAACTTAGATATTTTGTTTGTATTCTGCAATTCGAATATCATATGTTTCATATGTTTCACACGTTATCATACATTATTCACCCTCTTGTCTTTGTCTTCAGACTTCCAATCGGTCCCCTACTCGAATTCCCAATCATCCTCCAGTAAATTGAACACCGTAACAAGCGAAGGGCGCAACTTCTTAAAAGTTGAAGCCAAGTTCTCTTCGATACCCCTCCGGATTACCGATCGGTTCCTGTGTGGATTCCCCTTCAACCTCAGTTCATAACATCTACATTGATTGGCGTGATGATCTTGAAAAGATCAGGGTGGCTGTTGATTGTGTGCATGGCAGCAGCATTTTGGAATTCGGTGACAGGTACTGAGGGAAGTGGTTTGGCTAGTTCTGTCCAATCTGCAAGGCATTGGAGTGATTCAACTGGTATGTCTTCTTCTTCTTCATCCCATGCTTCCCAGACATTATATTGAAGGTACTTCGGATGCATACCATAAGTCACCTCACGTCTGCTGAGGGCAGCTTTCTTTTCCATGGCCTGATTGCTTGCATAAGAAGCAGGTATGATGGAAATGGCAGGTTCCTGCTGTGCTCCGACATCCATTTGTGCTGTTGAACCTTCGACAGATGTCTGTAGAGGCGGACCTGGCCCTTTGCTCACCATCTCCTCGTCGTCCAACTGATCCTGTTTGGATGCTGTCTGGAAGGAGGAATGCTGAGTAGAGGTACGTGAATTCGTTGCAGTCTGTGAGTAAGATGGCTTGTCCACCTCCGACTCGAGTTCTGACTGCTTTGTCAAAGGCAATGAGTTTGTGATGGGCGCTGGTTTGTCTGGCTGAGAACTCAGAAGAAAGGTAGTCTCCCCACTGTCGCAATTCACTGTCTCAGTGTGGGAAAGCATATGCAGTCACTTTGATGGTCGCGTTCCAAGCGGCAGTCCAGTCGCCACTCGTTTGGACTTTTCGCGCTGGATCTGTGCTTCCAAGAGATATTTCTGTTCTTCCGACGCGGCCAACGTTCTCCTTAGGAGGGGCAACGTGGTGGAGATTGCTAAGGACGACATCGAGGTTGACTGCTTCTCCACGGAAGATGTGTCGCCATTCTGAGTCTGGGAAACCCTGTGGCGCTGTGGTTGAATGTCGTATGTCTCGCTCTGCAAATGTAATATCTTGTTGGAAAATTCTGAGGATCTCTCTTGTCTTCTTTCGGTTCTCGTCAACTTCGCAGTTCTGTGCATTGGTTTCAACTGTGTACTGTGGCAGTTGTGATTGATATAAGCGTTTCTTTTTATTTGACTCTCCTTCTCCCTTTGCTGAGGTTGAATCATCATCCGAGTCAGAAGAGTTGGTTGGGCTTCGATGTCTTCTCTTCCTCGTGAGTTGTCTTCAAAGGTCACGCAAGAACCTCCCTGCTTCATCATCTTCTGATCCTCCCTGCCGAGCTTCTCTTCATTGGTGTTCATCTCTAACTGGTTCTCTTGTAGTGGTTGCATCATCATTGATTCTAACCAGCTGGGCTGCATGTTCACCCCGTTGCTCAGCAGTTCGTCATTGTGCATCGATGAGGTCGATCTGGGCAGCGTAGTCATCGATGGCTGTCTGTCTGACATGCTCGTCGACTTCGGCTTCTTGGGCCACTCGCAAGATCTGGTAAAGAGCCTCGATTTTGGCCACCTTCTGCTCCCTGAAGTCCTGGATAATCTTGTCAATCCTTGTAACGAGGTCTCTCCTAAATTCATAGTCAGGCTCTCTTTCTCGCTGTTCAGGTTTGGATTCTCTTCGCGGTTCGATTTGTCTGACAGTCGTGAAAGTAGGGGTTGTTTCAGTGAGACTGTCTTCTTTTCGCAATCTTGCAGTTTCTCCATCTCCCTCAGGGAGGGTGTGAGGCTGCGATTGTCCAAAATAGGTGGCATGGGCATGGGACATATGAGGAACGATGTTTGATTTTCTAGAACAAAATTACACGAGTGTGGTAAGAGCGAGACGGCAAGAGGAAACCCCAAGAAAAGGGGCTGTCTTGCAGGTAGAGACACAACTGTACTAGCGAATAGGAGTAAGACAATATAAGTTGGAGAAACGGTTCTGCGAGAACCATCGACAACCGTAAAGCGTTACGGTAGGCACGCGGTGCTGTCAATTGCATCCGTAAGGCGTTACGGAGGGGGCACGCGGTGCAAACGTCTCGCGTCGTTCGAAACCTTCGCCATTGGACTTGTGTAAACAGATTTTAAACCCGATCAATCAGCATTTATGCAAACAACTCACGGGAAAAGAAAAAGCAACAGCATATGGATTCAGACGTAGTATGTACTAAGTTAAATATTGTAAATAGGCGGCCCCGGGTATCAAGAAACTCAAGCTGCGTCAAAAAGTACAGGATCAATGCATATGCTATACTAGTACTAGCTAGGCTGTGTTGTGACGTGTTTATAGGATAATTTACATGCCTCCTGCCACTTCAGAACAGAACTTTCGGAGTAACCTCTCTCAATTCAGATGGGCCCGTGGCGTAACAGACGACTCAGCTCAGCAACAACCTTCGGCCCCGACCAACCCATTTGCTCGCTTCTACAACGCCGTTGCAGGAGATTATGTTCCGTTGCGCTCGAACGAACGTTCCAACGAGGATGAGGCATGGTTCGCGTTGTCCAGTTGGGAACGGTATGCGTGCGATGTTCTCATTGGCAATGGCGATTAAATGCACTTTTGGTATATAGGCTGGCGGGATTCATAGGATGCTTGGTGGGCGCAGCAGTCTGTTTCTTCGTGTCGTTCTTGACTTTGCCGCTGCTTGCACTTCGGTTCGTACCACCACTTTGATGAAAGCTGTCATATTTGTTGAAGGAAATTGCCATGCTAAGGCCAGCCAAGTTCGCACTCTCATTCAGGTACGCATCGCACCCTCCGTCGACGTAATCTCGACGTTCAATCTCCTGTCATTTGACTATAGTCTCGGAAGTCTACTGGTCATGTTTGGGTGTGTACATTGACTCTTGCCTGCATAATACCCTTTCAAAGAAAGATATCTGATCTTCACCCAGATTTTCTGTCCTCATTGGCCCAATAAACCATGTAAAACACCTCATATCAAAGGAAAGGCTCCCCTTTTCCCTCATCTACTTCTGCAGTCTTGGGCTCACCCTTTACTTCTCGCTTGGCGTGCGTTTCCTCTTACGGATATCCAGACTTGATTGATTTAACTTATATCTGTTCATAGGCGCACTCATACCTAGGCGCCTTGGTGTGTGGGTCGATCCAAGTGCTAGCACTCATTGCCTATGTCCTCGCGTACTTCCCGGGTGGCACGCAGACTCTCCGAATAGGTGGTTCTCTCGCGCTTCGTGGCGCAGGCAGTCTGCTGCCACGATGACGATATGACGATTGTGATGTTTGTGCCTCACCGATTTTGGACTGTGGTGACGACGGTGGGGAGTTGAAGTTTGTGTGGGGGAGGCTTAGGGACATGAAGGTGTAGAACACAAGAGGCACACCTGTTGCTGCTGACTTCCGGTTTAATGGTATTTATTGCAGACATACTCATGATTCTTAGTAGGGGTATTAGATGTTATTCGATCTGATTCGATGGCATGGGAATTGTCATCGAATTAAATATTTACAAGTATGTCATTTTGCGAATACCACCGAACTAGATTGAAGAAAATAGAAAGGTACTATTTTATTTGATTTACTTATATCCAATTTTAAGCTTGACCCAGACTCCAAATAAGTCGCAGGGCGCGGTAAAAGAAATTTATTCTCACAATATTTTTTCCGAGGTTCAACCGAAACTTCAACACACTATTACCGCGCCCTAGCGACTGGCACAACTTGTAATTATGTAATATTTACATGCTTGCCAGACACTTACTACTTCCTATCCTGGATCCTCTGACATCATTGCTATGTCTGGCTTAAAGTACACAGTTCCAACACTTTCAGAGCTACGTTCTCATGTAGAAGAAAAGTTTGGTATCAGGCCATGTATCTTCCAAGCCCATTCTGCATTAGCACAGCTAGAGCAAAAGGATTGTATTACTATTTCACCAACTGGATCAGGAAAGACTCTTACATTCTGGATACCACTTCTTTTCAACAAAGGCGGCATTACTGTGGTTGTCACAGCACTCAATATACTTGGAGATAAGAATGTTGCGGAGCTTGTGAAGCTTGGCATCAGTGCTGCAAATATTACAGGCGAGAGCGCTACAAATGAATTGTTCGAGGTGACGGTCAACTCAAAGAAAAACAAAAAATAGAAACTCATGACAACTGGACAGGAAATAGAGGCAGAGAAACATCGGGTCATTATCGTTAGCCCAGAGAAAATTTTGAAGGATGACCGCTTCCGCACACTCTGGAAGTCGAAGCGCTTTACTTCCAAGCTCTTCAACATTACCTTTGATGAAGGCCACTGCATCAGCCAATGGGGAGACGACTTCCGGCCAGAATATGGTCAGCTCGGACTTCTACGTTGGCTGGTACCATCCCATGTTCCATTCCACGTTGTTTCTGCCACCATGCCCGACTTAGTTCTCAACAACGTAAAAGCAAAACTACAAATGCGGCCGGAAAAGACCACAACCATCCACCGCTCAAATGATAGGCCATACATCTACTTCTTAGTAGAAGAAATGAAACATTCTGCGAAGAGTATGCTTGACCTGGAATGTATCCTGCACCTTGATGGGAAGACACGACCTCCAAAATTCATGGTATTCATCAACAAGAGGAATGAGGCTCAGGAACTGATGGAGAAGGAATGGGAAAATTTGCCGCCTGAGCTGCGAGAGGAGGTCATCTGGTTTCATTCTGGAATGAGCCCTGAATTTCGTGAAGATGCGATTAAGAAACTACAGAGCGGCGAGATATGGGGAATAATGTGTACCGACGCCGCTGGAATGGTGAGCCATTCCCTGGTCAGATAGATCAAAAGCACTTACACCTTTTGGCCTGCTAAGGGTCTAGATATCCCGGATATCGAGCTTGTGATACAGTGGCAATATGTACCGCCTTTGTGTACATTGATGCAACGGATGGGGCGAGGTGCGCGTAAGACAGGTATGATGGCACTGGGAATTTACCTTGTTGAGTCAAAGTACTTTGATGGCCATAAGAGTAAGGTAACTGCTGGGAAACGGAAGCGAGGGAAAACATCAGATGGGAGGAGAGGCAAGATGCTGAAAAAGGCAAAATCAAAGCGGTCTACAGAAAACGTTATCGAATCGGATACCAGTGATGGAGATGGATCTGATAGTGAGGAGGAAGACGATGCAGGCCAACCGAATGCGATGGCGGAGCAACTTGAGTCACGCGACAATCAAGCTTTGACCTGCCAAGGGCCGCCTCCTTCTACAGATTCCACCACAGCTGTACTCGCTCCTCAAATCTCTGGAATGAGTGATGGAGAATACGAATTTTCTGTCATGGACACATATATCAATGCAAGATCCCGCAACATCTGTCGGCGGAAAGTATGTGATGAGTATTTTGGGAACAACAAAGGTATGAGACCTGCATTATCGATGGAATCGAGGCTCACCTGAATCTGATATGTACAGCACTCGAGGATCGTGAGCACTGTTCTCGTTGTACCACCCCGCTGTCACGCATGTGATGCTGTGACACCTGTCATCCGGACATATTCTCCTTTCTATCTCCCTTGCGGCAGCCAGTTACAAGAGCACGAAACAAACGGAAGTTCAAGCTTGATGACTATAAGATGGGCAGCCTCGACTTCAAACTCAAAGACAGACTGAAGAAATGGCGTACTCAGCAGATGGAATGCGAATTTCCAGGCGATGATTTTTTTGGTCCACAGCTCTTGTTATCCGACGAAATCTTAAACCGAATCGTCCATCTTGCGCACTATAGAAAACTTCCGGATGTTCAGGCACTCCACAAGCAAACGGATTGGTGCCATGCCGAAAAGTATGGTTCTGTGATAATCGAGATGGTAAAGAGCTGTGCACCACTACCTCCACCACCGCCTCCCCCGCTGTTACCTACTGCATCATCGTCATCTCCGCGTTTGGCTCTTCAGGGCGTCTCAAATTCTCATCTGCAGATCTCTCAACATACTTCAAGCTTAGCGCCCAAGAAATCTCGACATTGTGCAATGTGCGGGGCAGAAGGTCACATTGGTACATACTAGTAGAGTTAATATTGTTAATCGTGGACACTTACATTCTTGCTTTAGCATCTAATAGGTTGTGCCCGCAATGGAAATCAAAAACTACGCCTTCAACGGACGAAAATATCCCTCCCATAACATCTAACCAATTCCCTCTCTCTGCGGGTGCGGATGCACCTTCTACACTTGGAAAACGTGCACGCCGGTGTAGGGGTTGTGGCGCAGCCGGGCACATAGGTTCGCCTTTTTATCTCATCTGTTCTAGAACATCTTTCAAGTTAAATTACGGTCTCAGCATCCAGTAAACAGTGTCCGAATTGGAAGCCGAGGGATCAAAGAGGCAAGCACAAAGCAGCAGACGGTGATGAGCAAAATGGGACTGGTGAGCCCGTTCCTATGGCTGATGTCGTTTGAAATGTCAGTCATCCATTAAATCATCTGCTTCCACCTCCGGGATCTCATTGTCCTCGTTTTCAGTTGATTTTTTCTTCTTTTGCATAGTATTCATTGCAGCTGCAATTTGATCTGGAATAACCATTTTTGCACAATGTCCTGCAGTGAAGCAGTGAGCTGAACTCTGTTTAATCTCTGTGCAAAGCCTTCGTAGTGTCTTCGTCATATCTGGGTGCTTATGCCGAATGGTACGATGTTTGAGGTGAAAGCCATTCTCGATGGTAACATGGCAGTCACGGTAAAGTTCTATGAGCGGCGACTCCTGGATAATGTGTTCGATTGTTCGATTTGGCCCTGTTCTGGCAAAAATTACCTGTTGGGAGATTGGCAAGGGGTAGGAATTTGGTCTGCAATCACTTACCTTTGTGTACAGGTTGTTTCTCTCCACCAACCAATCAACAGCCCAAAATGCATGGGGCTTACCCGTCAGATTGCAAAGCCAATTCAGACAAATAATTTTTCTGTGAGTGTGCCCATGACCTATTACCAATGGTACTATCTGATGGAAGTCTTTTGATACTCACCAAAGGCTCTCGGAAAACACCTTCCGCATCTTCAATACAAACCAGAGCATCTGTGACCCATATTTGTGTTTCCCTGTCGCCTTGAACATATAAATCCACAGTATGAAAGTTGCCTCAACTCGTCCAATATCTCCGGCATTCATGGTGTGACTAAGTTCAACGTATAAAAGCTCGTCTCGGTTGCGTAGAACCTGGTTCTCGAATATTTTGTCTCGTTCTTTTCCCACCTTGTCTCTTGCATCACTCAGGATCGGTGTTGTTGCAACGTACTTCTCAACAATTGATTCTGACATTTCTGTAATCAGCTCCCAGCTTGGTTTTGCCTTCGCGAATGTCTGCAAGGAAGTCCAGCTAGAGTTGCGAGCCTTTGCTTCTAGCCGCCAACAGTCCAGCATGGATGCCCATATATCATGGTGAATCACATCGTGCACTGGACGAAACCCTGGCTTCATTCCAAATTTACCTGTATCATCAGGCCTGAGGATGCCAACGTGATGGTAAAGGCTATTCTCATCGTGTCGGGAATCTAGTGGTTGTACCCATGTTCTCCACAAGGCGTCTGCGCAGGCCATCTTGAAATGAAAAAGGCCAGGTAAGAACACTACATACTGGAAGCGTCGCTTTGGCGTCACCTTGATGCGGCGTGAGTTCTGAATGGTGTCTAGCCGTTCCTTGGTCAAGAGGTCACCGTGGACTAGCAGCACTGTTTCACTCATGTCGACATCATTCTCAGAATCAAAATTCTTGTCCTCTGGTTTGCCAATTCCTCCCTGACAAAGCAAGGTTTCCAGAACTTCAATGTTCCCATCTGGTGTTGATTCCTTGATATTCATCGAGCGACATGGGATTTGTGCCGTTTTATGAATCGGAATTTTGTCAATAGGATCTGGCTGGCCAAGGTGGGGTGCAAGGAAACTGAAATACTCGCCACACCGGACCAGAATATCTCGAATATGCCATGCATACGTCTTCAAAAGCGGACTCAGCTTTTCACCTGCTGCTTTTCGAGTGAAACTGAGTGAGTGTAATTCAGAAAGATCATCCATGTCGAGTTTTGGCGGTACTGATGAAGGTGAGGGATTATTAGGATCCTTCTCCCATAGTTCTCGAGAACATTGAAGTGCCTCTAGATCGTCTACACCAAACAATGGTATGGCAGTAGCAGAGGTGGCGCTCACAAATGTTGATGGGCATTCAATGGTTGGCTCAGAGGACTTGAAGTTTATGTCAAAATTGTCGTATGTGAACGATGTTTTCAGTGTGCGGACTGCAGCCTGTATTTTCCGCCCTGTTTCTCGGGATAGTGATTTGACGGCATTGTGGATACTTGATAGGCTTATGGACAGACCTGCATGTGCAAGCGTCTCGATAACTTTCTCCGGGACCGCGGTCAAGTGAAAAAAAATTCCAAGGACACTTTGAAGATAGTTGCATTGCTCATTTGTGCTCTGTGCAAAAATGCTGATGGAAACAACAGATTTCTAGACAGACTAAGCAAGGGGGGACACAAGCAAACGAATGACTGACAATTACGAGCAGTGCAGCATTCCGTGAGGCAGCTCTGATGCATCGCTTTTTGGCCTTTACTTCTGGCTTATCAGCATCTTCAATATTTTCATTGTCCTCCATCATATCCACCTCATCATCACCTCCAATTTCACCCAGATCTCCCTCCTCGACTGCAGCCAAACCTTCCATGATTTCAGCATCATTCAAGTTGTGAACCATGGCACGCCGGCGCGATGGATTTGCATCAAGCATGCTATACACAAGATCCCAGAGGTACAGAGCACTGTGTTTGATTTTTTGAGCTGCAATTTGCATAAATGATCCTTCGAGGTAATCCGACGATGTTTTTGACGCATTGAAGTGAAGCCCATTGTCACTATCTGTAAGAGCAACAAGTTCTTGACAGAGCTTGCCTTTCACAGCTTCAAATGCCCACGAAAATATAGCACCAGTTTGACTATAAGCAAGAAGGTCGGAGCAGATGCTAGGCGCCCCGAATAAGAGAGAATCGCGATGGTAGCTGCTCAAACTCTCAAGAACACTTCGGATTAGTGTTGGAATAGTAAATCGGTTTTGCTCCAGACTTGTGAAGACATTGTCCAACCATTGTCCCAAGTCCATGGTAAGCTGCTGATAATATTCATGGCCACATACATCGTGTATTCCTCATGTGAGGCACATTGCGAATCAAAATTGTACGATTACTTGCATCTAGATAAGTGTGTAAATATTACATAATTACAAGTTGTGCCAGTCGCTAGGGCGCGGTAATAGTGTGTTGAAGTTTCGGTTGAACCTCGGAAAAAATATTGTGAGAATAAATTTCTTTTACCGCGCCCTGCGACTGGTTTGGAGTCTGAGCTTGACCGTTCCATTTCTCTGCTTATGTAATGTTACAAAAGTCATGGACGATTCTTTAGAGCAGCCAACTGTTTTGCCTCCAAAAATCGATAATGCAGAGGACCAGGATCAACAGTCCTCGGATGATGAGGATGGTGGTCTTGATTGGACGAAGCTGTGAGTCTACATACCATACCTGACAATCCTGTTCTCTCACCTCAGCTGCGCAGCCCGGGCGTATCAAGACCGGCGATTCCGAAGCGAGGAGAGAAAGATTTTGAACCGAAACCTGGTGGTGGATCAGGCTTACAGGTTCATGTCTTGGACGCCGCAAGGAATGCAATGTTCGACGCTCTGAAAGCGAAACGCACTATTTCTAGGTAAGCTGCATCTCTGTCCGTTTCTGAAGTCATCGCACGATCTATTTTGTGTATCTTTAGTAAAGCCGTTAGCTATGCCATATGGCACCCCACTATCGCACGCGCCCATGTCATGGTGGCCAAAGGGATACACTTTTCTTCGATGGGGCATTCTGTGCCTAGGCCGTTTGTTGGCGAAGATGGGGTACAAAAAGTTCATAAACGGCTCGAATTACTTCCAGAAGAAACGTTGTACCTTGTTGAACGAGGGTCATTATTTTGCTGGAAGGAGAGTAGTTTGGATCTATCGCTCATCCCAGGGGTGGACAATATCCCGGGGTATCCGATGACCGTGCAACAGGCATACAGTGAGCTCACGGGGACGGAAGAACTGACTCTGGAGAGATTTCAAGTCAGTGCTACGCTCCCTGTTGCTCAGATTTGTACTCATCGGATTATTAGGTCTACACATATCTTAAACGTTTGGGTTATTCTGTCACCCGAGCTGTTCCGCCAAATTTGTTTTATCCATCAGCAGCCAAACCAAAGGCCATCCAATCGGCCGGTATTTTTCAACGGATTCTCTCTATATTTCCCCTTTGGACCTCAAGCCTTTGTCGCTTATTATCACCAAGATTCGACTGGTGGCGACCTATCCGCTTCAGCCAGTGGTTTCACCACGACAAAACTTATGGTGAGAAACTGAACATCCGGCCCTTGCATTAGCTTAGTTCAGTTCGCTCTCTAGGCCATATTTTTCGCTCCATGCGGTTTATCTCGGCAGGTCATAGCATCCCCCTCCACCACCCCAACACCGAGAAACGACAAGATAAAAAGGCATCTCCCTACCAGATCTTCTTCAACCTATACAAGCCTTCTACCCCGTTCAAAAAATCTGCGCCACCTTCTCCCGATTTCCAGATCGTCGTTATAAAGTAAGGATCTTAGATCTTCTATTCCTCAGGTCTTGACCTTCGACTAACAGTGCACGAACGACGCCAATGCCAACTCTCCAAGAACTGACTGACTTGTTCGGCGTACTACCTGAACAGCCACCCCCACTACCCCGGCAACGTCGACCAGTAGCAGCCCTCAAAAATTCTCCAGCTCCGCAGGCCGTTGCGCCTCTGGCTTCATCCCAGGCTCCTTCGTTGATCCGCCGTTTGTTCCCGTGCGCCTTCTCGCCAACCCCGCCTATACACCCTGCAGTCCTGGCTCGTAAACCTAACCCCTTCATGGCCCTCAAAGCTGGAAGTAAAACGATCGTAATCGCTGTCGTTGATGCAGGAAGCATAAGTTTTTTCAGGTTCAGCCAAGGCGCATTCACTGATTGGCCTATGGCATAATGTTCAAACGAGTGGGTTTCTTGATGACTTGCTTCTGGACGCTGAATTCTAGCATCTGAATGCTTTATTTTTCTCTGATACGTACTGTCCTTGGATGAATCCAGGCTTCGATACAGCTCTTGAGTCAGGTATGGGTTGTACTATACGGTCGACTAGACCTGTTGCCTATGTAGGTGCAAAAACTAGTAATGGTTCTGTGCCTTGCGTAGATTATGCAGCAACTGGGAGATCGACGCAGAATGTTCATTTCTTCGTCTTCGCTTTCTTCCCTACACTGATTTCCGCTTTTTCGTCGCCCTATTAGCCATTTCAGCATTTAGTTTCTCCCCTTGGAATATAACTATGACAAGACGAACCTTCCTTTTTGTTCCCTTCGTTTTCACGTCGGTTTTATTCTCCCCCTTGGCATCTTTCTTCAGCGACACCTCCTTCGGTTTCACGGAGAAGAATCCATCCAATCGGCCTTGCTGCTTGCTATTTAGAAACTTCTGTAGCTTATCTGCGCCTTTCCTAACCCGCTCCTCGCTGAACAACGGTTTTCATTAGCAAAGTCGGAAAGACAAGACAAGAATAGCTTACTTGAAGCCTTTCTCCGTTACTAAGAACTGAACAAGCCCGTCCACGTCTGGATTCTTCCATTCTAGCTATAACGAAAACAGCGGTTTAGCGAGTGGAAGACGTAGTGGGTGTCCGAATGCACTTCAACTTCATCCGCAGGCAGCACGTCAGGCTTCGTAAATATCTTCTTGGCCTCTTCCCAGGGCCATTCTTCGGGAATCACAACGCCTCCCTTTCCTTTCCCCTTCTTCTTTGGCTTTGGCTTCGGTTTCGCTTCACCGTCCGAGTCATCGAGTTTCTCGACATCGGAGGTAGGTGCAGGCTCATCCTCTGACATTGCCTCGTCTTCTGACTGAGCTGCTGCTGCTTTCACTGCGGCTCTGAAAAATGATTAACATTTGAGAGATGAGCTCCAGCAAAAGAGGGCTGACGGACTTCTGTCGGAGTTGCTTGACCACACCTTTTAGCCCACCGTGCTCTCTGATAAGCTTTAGTGCTGATTTCGGTCCTACACCTTTTATAGGGTCGAGATAATCACATCCCAAGAGTATGCACAGCTCCACAAACTATAACTCGTTAGTAAAAAGAAAAGGAAGAAACGTGGAGTGAAGGCAAACCTGACTCATATTCATGTCAAGTCCTTCGAGCGCAACTTTCAGGTTAATCTCACTGATAGGTTGTTTTTTGGCTTCTGAAAACGTGAGGTGACGGAAAAGAATGGGAGCAGAGAATGTGAGGGTGTCCATGTCTTCGGATCCTGCTGCATAGACCTGGTAGCAGATAAAAACCAGGAGAGTGGCACGAAAAATTCAAATGTCACCTTCCCTCCTCGCGCTAATTCGGCACACTGAGCCTCGGCCTCTGAAGGAGCCTAAGATGATATGTAAAATGGCCGTCAAGATGGAGGGATGATACATACCACCACGACTGGAATACCCATGAGCCTGAGAAGTCGTCGACATTCTTCATTGTGCTCTTTCGTTACTTTTACCGTCCTTCTCGAAAACCTGTCCATATCTTCCACAGTGCCTGTTTCCTTTGCTTCTTCACCTTCCTCCTTTGCCTCTTCTCTCCTTTCAAATCGTTTGGCCAGCTTAGAAGGAATATTTTAATTCTGGAACGCATTGCGAGGAAATATTTGGTTCACCACTCCCTTCTTCAACTCGGGTGGTTTCCCGTCAAAGACGTAGGCTGGCTTGATACCATTCTCGACTATTCGTACTGTACGGTGAAACAAACCCATAAGATGACTTGTTGTTTCTCCGGCGTCATTTGTGAGCATCTCGCCGTCTCTTTGGCGAACCGCGATTAAGAATTGGTAAATTGACATGGAGGCATCGATAGCGACTTTGCGACCGAACAAAGTCTTGATATTGTGCTCCTTTATGGCGGCTGGGGCATGTTCAGAGAGCAGAGCTGTCAAACCTTTAATACCCATGACTGGAAGTTGGAATAGCTTGCCAGTGAACCGCCAGTCACAGCACGCGACACGTCACATCACAATCACGAAAAGTCACATCTGAAGATATGTGTAATACCAAAAAATATTTATGTAAGTACAAGCCTTCTAATCCATTCCGCTGCGTTCCCCATCCGTGTCGCTTCGATCCTGATCATGCAGACCAACACTACCTCGTAGCCGCCGCGACATAATCTCAATATACGCATGACTAGCTTGCCAATCTGGTCCGGAAGATTCGTTGTCCTAATCATAAATAAAAGGCAACCCCTAAGCAGTAGTTCTTATGATTGATGACCCAGGGTCAGTTAAGGGACTCACCAACTCTAACGCTGTCAATTTGCCCAGTATAGGTCCCAGCTTCTTACCAATGTCCTCTTTAAACAATCCCGGATCTGGTGCGGCCAACAAGCGCATGGCGGTGTTCGTGGCTTTTGTTGACTTGCTCATGCCAAAATGAGAACTGGATAAAGTTGAAAAGGTGGGAAGGCTAGTGGAAGGAGCAGAGGAAGAAGGCGATCCGTAGTGTTCAATATGCCGCAAGAGCAGGAGGAGGAGCATCTCAGTAGTGTCTGCGATTAACAGAGATATGTAAGATCGAGCACGACATAAGCGAGGGAAGACAGACCAAGCAACATCCTCGCGTTTCTTCTTGCCTCTTTCTGAATGTTCTCTAACTCTTGGCATATTAATGCACGCTTTTGATCAATATTGAGGTCTTGTAGGAACGACACATGTATGTCTTGGACCACCTAATCATGGTGTTTGGCTTATTGCGGAACGATCATAGTTTATTGCCAAACACACCTCGAGGATGTTGTCAACTTCGATATGATCCCTTCCTGCCAACTCCGCGGATATGTCGGATATTTGCTTGAGGGTCTGCGAGAGCTCTGTGTAAAGAGCATCGAGAGTTTCGAGGGCGTCGCCGATCGTCGGAATCGTTGCTGAATATATATAAGAGGGGGATGAGACAAGATCACAAGACTAACGACGTACCCAGGAAGTGGGATCCCCACTCGTCATGTCGTGGGGTAGTAGTGATTGGTGAGAAAATGAGTGTTATTTCAGGTTCTGGTGGTTCGCTCATGAACAACAAAATGATAGTACAAGAACTAGAACAGACCAGTGAAGTCGCTAGCAACGCCAACATAGACGATGATGCTCTTTCGTAGCAGTCCTTCTTGTTGACGGATGCTGATGTCAAATCTAGTTGCAGACCCGTAGCCTGCATGGATCTCCATCTATTCTTCAACCCACACTACGATAACTAAAAGACGTACCAAATGCATACGTATTCGTAGACCGCATTTCTGCATCTGTTCGCGGGATGACATGGCTGAAACAACGTCCGCTGCTCAAGCAGCGAGTTGCCAGGTTGAGAATAGCCGAATGGATGGCACCAAATCCCGAGTGGGTTGATAACTGGGGAGAGAAATCACGTCAGCCCCTTTGATAAGGATATACAATAACATACAAGCTCGGATTTTGGAACCGAAGGGAGGATACTACCACAAAGGGTTATGATGAGACGGATTTCTTCCAGTAGTGCGAGAGGGACGTAGTCCGTCTCATTTTTCAGTAGGATGACAATAGTGGCACTATGGCTGGCCAGGAAATCTAGCACCTGAAAAGCATAGTCTAAATATTCTAACAAAAAGAATAAACAGCGGTAGATACCTGATTAACTAGTGTGGCATGTTTTGTTCCCAGGGTGGCCAGCATTCCATCAATAAGCTGTAAACCGGGCACGAAGAGCTGGTGGTACCGCTGGATGGCGGAAGGTAGAAAAGAGTCTTGATCTGTATAAACAGCATGTTAAGATTATTTCGAAATCGTTAGGAAAGAAATCCATTGGACTGACCCATGAAAGATCGATCATTCTCTGGCCTTGCATCGAGATAGTCACATTGCGCCAAAATAGGAATGAGCTGTGCTTCTAGCAATCGTTCTGCGCCCGCTCGAGTTTGTGTCATTCGGATAAAAAGTGACATTTTTGCTTCGTACACGTATAGCGGATTCAGGTCATCTAATTGAGATGAGATTGTGTGCGAGTACAGCGACTAAATGGTTTACCTGGGTCTGGTTTGAGGACAGATAGCAGGCGAGTATCGGACTCTTTCACACCCCGCACAAAGTTGGATAGGATACCATGTCGAGAAAGAGCCCCCACAAACCCATGCTGCTTCTCTAGGCCGGAGAGTTGCACCAGGGCGTCCAAAAGCATGAACGCTACTGTCTTCCACACCTCGGTCCCGTCAATGGCGTCTCGAGAAATAGTGGCAACTAGTCTTTCCATAACACCTTTCATGACTGCCATACTGCCCGTCTCCAACGAAGAGTCAGAAACTTGCGAACGTCCAGATTGACTAAAGGCTACGAGAGATTGACCACTGCCAAACACGGAGTCTCCGCGCGTCGATGACGCGAACGCAAATGACAGGTTGTCCCCACTCTTATGTAGCATATGGGACTCGGCGTGAGGCGACGAGATTAGGTGCACATAGTTTATGAGTGCAGCATAAAGATTGCCACGCACGAGCTCCACACGGTTATTGTCAATTATGCCTTCCAAAATACTCTGAAGAATAGAGAATAATCTCTCTGCAGGTAACGAACCTGATTCGCTATCGCCACCTGCCGATTGTGCAACAATTTGATGGCGCCTGTCCTCACGCAGCTTTGTGATAGTAGATAGGACGGTTTCAGACAAAAGAATGGCGGTATCCTGCTCGATCTCAAGCGAACGTATGGCGGTAGGGATCACATGCAGGAGATCAAACAGCATGTTCTCTCGTCGATCGTGTGGTAAGCGGTCAAAGCACTTAGTGAGAGACATGTCCAGCAATCTCCTCCATGCTCCATACCCTGTAGAAATGGCATGCGTGACTTCCCTGCGGTGGTTCTCCACAGCGCAACTCTCCAGAATGTATGTCACCTCTCGTTGAAGTTGTTCGGCTTGCGCATTCGTGGCAATAGCTCCTTGACTATGAAGAACTCGCTTTTCTGCCGTTAAAAACGACAAGACCGCTGTCCGATCAACAATTTCACACCCCGTGGCATCTCTTCGCACACACAGCTGGAGATCCATCTGCCCAAGGAACTGCAGTTCAAGTGGCGGAACGATAAGACTATCCGACCAATCAAACATCAAAGATTGTAGGAACTCGATGACACGCATGTGGGATTGGCCAACCTCCTGGAAAGGTCGGAAAGAATTGTCCACCAAAGAGGGTGACTCTTCGAGTGTATATCCAGGATCATTCCCAAAAAGAATGTCCAGAAGCTCCGAAACTCCCTTGAGGTGACCCTTGTTGGTGAGGATATGAAGGTCGAGTGCGACGAGATCAAATATGCGGGATCGTAACCGGAGGAATGAGCTCATAAAAGGGACGGTTGTCGTGACACGGGAACCGTCATTATACAAGACGTGAACGTAAGGCTTTCGCAGGGTTGACGGCACTTGCGCTGGAAGACAGGCCAGCTGACGGGCAAAGAAATCTTCTCGAGTGCGTAGGTAACGTGTCGTAAAGTCTGAGGTCCGGGGATGAGTACACAGTTGAGATATAACACGATAGCAGCGTTCTGCAAGCCCGGGTAGGCTGCGGAAAAGAGGTGTTACCCGAGAAACATGATGGCCCTTGCCCTTCAAACGGGGGACGCCAGAATTCACTAGGTCAAGGAGAACGTGTATGCTCGTTTGTCGTGCTCCGAGCGCATGAGGATCCTGAATCTGTTGTTCGTTGGTTGCACCGCCAAACAACAGGAAGTGGGCGATGTTAGGGTACCGCCGGCTGGACTCTGTACCCTGAATCAACAAGTCAAGGGCTGCAAGCCTGATAGCCTGCTCGAGAGACTCTTGTCCTTCCTCCACCTCTGGTGCCCCAGCTCCCGTTGTTTGATCCGCCACTGTTTCTGCATCCAGAACATCCTCCATAGATTCGACACTAATGATCTGCATGAATCCTCTCAAAATTCGCTCAGAGTCATTGCTTCGTTCAATCAGGGTAGCCAAATCGGATGAAGAGTTCGATGCAGATAGAACAGTAATGATCTTGACTGATAGAAGAACAAGTTCAGAATGACTCGGGAAGGCGATGTACGCTGCGAGTGCAGCAATATACTGAGGACTGAAGGACAATGCTTGATCGAATCTGGTATAATAAGAACGAGGATGCACCGTTCCGACGATAGGAACATTGTTGACATCGGTTGTCAAGGGTACAAGGATGTCAAGGAAGATATCCTGAATTTCCAGGACACGATATACAATCCTCAAGACGCGAATGATTGTACTGCGGAAGAAAGGTTCTTCGTCCGCAAATTCCTTCTCGAAGCCCTCGACACCATCAACGATGTACGACAGAATACTGGCTTGGAGTGGGGAGTTTGTCAGCAGTCGTTTCATGATGTCATAGCCAGGGTGGATTAGCAGGGGGACAAGAGATTCACTCGTGAGTAATGGATCCTGTGGCATAGCCACCAAGGATTCCAAATCGAAACTTCCTAATGCCCGTTCAATGTAGCATAAGCAAAGGTTGTTGGTTTGCCACCTATCTGATGGACGTGAATACTCTCGATTGGGAATCTTGGCGAAAACATTATCGACCACAAATGCTGTGAAAGGACTTATACCTGGAAGCCGATATGGTTGTCCAAGCGTCTCTGGAATGGTGCTGATAGGCTGTGTATCCGCCATGCGATCTTTCAATGGGACTCGTTTCGGAGTGTGAATTAGCGTGCTGAGGAGTTTCAAGAACGGAATGGTTGCAGGGTACAGACGATGAGCAGTTTCAATCTCCTCCAGTTCGGCCTCGACACCCTTCATGGCTGGCAACACAGACGCAAAAGCACCAGTCGGCATTGTGCGCACATTGATGATTTCGAGCCTTTCCATCAAGGTCCATACGGCTTTACAGATCTCTACACCAGGAATGCCTGCACCAGGTTCGCAAAATGCTGAAAGGGTGTCGAATAACGCACCCTTAAGCTCCAATGGAACTCCAAGAGGGATCAACGAAATAAGCGTAGGAATGGCGCGGAAGTGGGCATGTCCTGAGATCGCAATACGTACTGCAACCGAGTAGGTAACAACTGTGGAGAGCAGGCGAAGAAAGGAGTGTGCTAAAAATACTTCCTTAGCACCAATAGTAACTTGTTGCGAGGATTGTTGGAGAGGAGCAGGAGTGGAATGTGTAAGTTTTCCTGCCAAAGGCATGCTGAGGCTAAACAAAGGTTGATGAGGCTGGGGATGTTGGTGGCGAGGATTCGCTGAACTCGCTGCCCAGGTATCCAACAACCCAAAGATCACACTCCATGATATTGAAGGACCTGAAGAGGATGATGAGGGCAAGCTGCTCCCTGGAATGACCTCTCCCCCAGCCCTAGCCATGAAATTGTAGGCCAATTCACTGCACTGTTGTCCCTTCGCCAATCCACCCAGCATGTCGTACAAAGCCGTCGACATGGTCATGTCATGAATAGATGTCGACCATACCGCCCACTGTAGAAATGTAGGCAGCCTACCAGCCGTGGTTTCCAGATGTTCAAGATATGAAGTGTGGAAGGGTTCGCCCTGAGGTGCAGATCCCCAAAATTGAAGAGCTCGTTCAGGCGGGAGGGATGAATAAAGCAGCCCGATGAAACAAAAAAGCATGGCAATGTCATTACGGGGTGAAGCTTTATCTATGTCTGGTGCAGTGGAGGCGAATCGGGAAGAAGTACTCCTATTCCGATCTGTGCGAGCATTAGCATGGACTAGATCTTCTTGCCTTTGTTTTATTTTACGGAGCTCTGACGATGCATGGGTGATCAAAGAGCGCACAAGGTGTTCAAAGGCAGTTAATATGAAGGGTTTGTAATCGTCTGAAGGAACATCGCGGTGTTCATGCTGTTCCGGCGTGAGAGCAAGAGAACTGAGGAGGGAAACAGCCGGTGTACCGCCGCTTTGCCGTTGCAGCTGGACGACTGCGAGAGCGAGGTACACGAATGCATCTCCTTGCACCGCATTCCAAACTTGGGTTTCCAGTTCTTCGGTTCGAAAACCGGTACGATGCTCCAAGCTCGAGTCCGCATGCCTGGCCTCAGTGAGAAAGAGCGTCCATTTGAGTAAGATTGTGGCCTTTAGACCAGGCTCCTTCCACTCCGTAGATGCAGCAAGCTTCGTGGTCATGTGAGCCAAAGTGGAGGTGTCTGTGGCTAATATTCGACGAAGGTGACCCCGATAGCTTTGCGGATCCGCGGGATCAAGGGAAAGGAGCAGGGTCGTGAGCATGTAGAAGGTCATTGCGTGGTTTGGATTTAGGGACAGCCATTCAACGATTGATTTGACTTCATTTGGAGAGATATAACCCATGCGAGACATCGAACCATAGGAAATAGCCAGAGTCCGTCGTTCGAATCTGAGTGAGTCGTATCGCGAGTTGAGTACATCGTATCCCAACGTTAGGTTCCCTAATTCACGAAGGTCAGTCGACGAACACCGGTTCTGACAGTAGCATACCTTGGCCAGAAGGTACAGTAGTGTTGCTACCGGCGTTTTTTCGCGCAACGTCTGCCTTGGTGATGTCGTCGTCCAGGCTCTCCACCGCCTTGAATATCCTCAGCCCAAACGTCTCTCCACCCTGCGCAGGTAATCCTGAAATAAGCTCCGAACAAACAAAAGTAGACAGACGTTCATAAGTGAGGTTAGAAGCCGGAGAATCGGTTGCTTCTGCAGCCTCCAATAGAAAACGTATAGCCTCTACAAGATGGCGTCGTCGTTGGTGAAACTCTGCTATGGTGACTTCGAGGCAGTGTACGGAAGCAATGTTGGGGTTTTCCGCCATTACGCTGTGCAGTATTCCAGCCACGTAGCGTTCCGAGCAGTCAAGCTGCTGAGAGAGAAAGATGACTTGTCGGGCAAAATCAGAGTTGACGGCGACTTGTTTGCCGTCGATCACAGTCTTGCCTAGCTTAGAGTAGGCAAGTGATTCATGCAACACAAGAATAATTGACTCACCAGACTCGATTTCACGTTGTTCCTGCTGATTTCGACGTCCAAAGTTAAGAAGGTTAAGAAGATGCGGCTTTTGAACCATTAGTTCGTCAAAGAGTTCTTGTTCGCCATGTATGTCCTGATCACTTGACAACGTCCTGACCAGGACATCTCTAAGTCGAGAGATCGATTCCATGGCCAAGTGTACGCTGGTGTCAGGAAGAACAAACTTGAAGTTGCTCGAAGGCGCGTATACAGAACTCAAAAGGCGCGTAAACAAGTCAAAATTGACTAGTAACACCGTTCAACCAACATTCAATATTCAACTTCCACTATTTTAACTGAAGTTGACTATCTAGGTCAAGCTTCAGGCCTTAGACATAACCCAACACTCTGACCAAGTCCAACAAGTCAGAGCAATATACATTAGTCAAAGTGGTCACCTCTGGCAGGGGAGGATTTGTGAGCCGAGAATATTGAATCTTGATATTATATTGATGTGATATTGCAAAGTTGAGAACTCAATTTGATTGTGATGCAAATCTATTGTCTTACTATATCGCCCAATTGGTCTGAAATCTCCCAGGGAGTCTGAAATTCAATTTCTACATTTTATCTGTTTGCGCAATCCCCCCGGAGTTTTACGGGATCTAATTGACTAGTAGTAATGGATGTATGTATGATTTCACTAAGGAACAAGGTTAAGAATCGTGCCTCCGGCACGCATGTTTTATTGTTTATCTCAATAATTAGTATCTAAT
>QLOK01010845.1:2614-13197 GCA_003313805.1 Tricholoma flavovirens
GGTTAAGTGGAGTCTGGGTGACACCACTTGGGAGCCTTTAGTGAACTGCAATGAACTTGCAGCTCTGGACTCTTTGTTCCTGTCGCTGATGGGTGTCAGCAACTGGAAGTGCCTCCAGTGGCGCGCAGTGGGCACTGCATGCAGAGGGAGATGAAATGGAAGGGTCTAGACCCCTTTGAAGTTAGGGTTAGGGCTAGTGCAGCCAACTTTGCTCCTGTTTGGCTCCTACTTTTGGGCCAAACAACTTCACATTTATCAGCTGGGACACAGAGCATGTGAGCCCACAGCTGACTGAGGATTCGAACTCTGCAACTGTATATGACACACCGCAGAGTTCAATTTTTTTTCTTTCTTTCCCATTGCTTTGGTACTCACCATGGCGACCCATCAAGACACAGACGACCCCATGGGGGATGATGATAATAAAAACTACTCTCACTGCTTGGTGAGATTGACCCTGGGGGTCAATCTCGAAAGGGGAAGGAGAAGAGGAGGAGGTCCAAGCCACCCAGCTCAGACAGTGAAGAGGAAAGAACAAGGATGCATTGTTTGCCAAGTCCTGGAGAACTATGAACTCAGGCACAAGTCAACCAACAGAGCGCCCAAGGAGAACAACAGAGAAGGGATGGTGTAGGCACCAGTGCCTATACCACCAGCTTGTGGCACAGCGATGAGTATGGTAACCTCATCCACCACATGACAACAAGGAGAGCCACAACACGACAATGAGGACAACCACCACAGGATGACAATGGGGATGGGGATGGGGATGGGGACGGACAACAACACAACACAACAAAAATGGCAGCGGCACACAATGAGGGGGATGACAAAGATGGGAGAAGAACAGAAGGCTCAGGTGACAGATCCAGCACTGTACAATGAGGAATGCAAAAAAGGGCCCAAGAGACGTTGACATCTCTTGGGCTGTAGGTAAGTTTTTTTCATTTTTTTGTCACTAACAAAGTTTTTAGATATTAACTACTGATGATGACAACAACTACCTGGCCCAGCAGAGAACAGGGAAGGGCACTGGGAGACCCATGGAGGGGAGACATGTCAGGTAAACACTAGCCAACCTCCCTCTTGGTGCCACATCACTGATATATAATGCCTACCCCCAATGTGAAACATCGACCCAGCACCCATTTCCAGCCCTATGAGAAACTGCTTGTAGGGTGGATTGTGGGTGTGGCTTGGCTAGAATGCCAGGCATGCAGAGATGATGAGGATGAGACCGCAGCCCAGCACCTGCCTCCCACCACTGTGAGCCCTTGCTTACAGGGTGGAATGGGTGCTAACAGGCCTGTCACCATCTCCATGATGACACTGAGCAAGAAGGGGGAAGAGAGGGAGGGGAGGATGAGGACGAGGATGCCAGCACCAATGCCAATGCCAATGGCACCAGCACTGCCAACGCAGAACAGGATGATGACAGGGACAAGGGGGAGACAATGACACCCATGGCACCAGATCCCTCCACTATGAGCAACTGCTCATAGGGAGGAAGGCTCATGCGTATGGGTGATAACAGGAAGAGGGGGACCAATGAGGGTCGACAATGATGACAGCACCCCCCACCACTGCTGCAAGCAACTGCTCACAGGGTGGATATGGGGTGCTGTGGCACGACACTATGCGAGGAGCCACCAAGACATGGTAAGGAGGGCCATGACAGGGCGCCACCTGCTGTGCCATATGTACAGGAGCTTACAAAACTGTTACAATGTTTTGCATATTTGTATAGATCAGTCTGTAAAATAGGAAATAAAATTTCAGAATTCTTAAAGATATTATAGAGCATACCTCAATATCACAAGAGGTTACCTGAAAGGTCTTAGGGTCATGTGACATTTCATAAGTTAAATAAACCATTTAATTTAGTCACTCATTGTAACAGCTTTGTTGCACTGATTTTTTAGTCAGAAATATGGGCAAATCACATGATTTTGTTGATTATTATAAACAGCTACAAACAATATCATGTGACTAGGTATATATAAGAGCTCTCCACCAGTTGGCATCTCATTCCAACCCCCCACCAATCATGCACAAGCTCTCTTCTGCTCAAACACTTCATGTTCTTGATGTTACAGTTTTGCTCGCGACAGGCAGACCGACTATTATTTTGTATATTCATTTCTGCTTACTACTTTAATGGACAACTTCCCTATTCCCTCCTTTTCTCTTATCTTTCCCTTTCCGATCATTCTCCTGTTTTCCTCCTTAACTTCGCTTTCTATTGTTCTCTTTTATTGATCCCATCTATTTCACCTATTGGTAGATAAGGATCATACCTTTAGTATATAGACCATAGTACTAGTAGGTCTGGCTCTTCAGCTTGACCTGAGCAATCTACATCCTTAACACTATGAGTTCGACCACCCTCAACCACTCAGAAAGCCTCTGAGCTGATAAGACAGAACATGCTACTGAGAAAGCCTCCAGTAAGCAGAACGAACCCTTGAACCACTGATCGACTATATCGGCAGAAGTGCTTGGACTAGAGTTGACCATATTATCCTTTTCCAATCCTCCAGTGTCCACTCAGCATGCCTCTCAGCAAACTCCAGTCATGCATGGCAGTGGTGAGGCTTGAGTAGGGGGCATTTTCACTTGACTACAGGTTTCATGCCTTGTTTCTTGAGGTGGTGACAAAGTGTTTGGGAAGAGAAGGGGGTATTGGTGATATCCTGGAGTGTATGTGCTGCTTCAGTGGCATTCTCCACCTTTCCCATATGAATAATCCGCCTGGCATAGTCAACATCGGTAGTAGTAAGCTTAGTAGGTTGACCACCAGATGACTTTGGTTGGTCAGAACAGTGCTCAGAGCGAATGCAACTAATAGTAACAGTGCTGAGACCAGTTTGATGAGCAATTGGGCGTACTGAAAGGCCAGCATCAAGAAGTTCAAGTGTTAAGACAATAGTCCCAACTCTAGTTCAAGCGCTTCTGCCGATATAGTTGATCAGCAGTTCAAGGGTTCGTTCTGCTTACTGGAGGCTTTCTCAGTAGCATGTTCTGTCTTACCAGCTCAGAGGCTTTCTGAGTGGTTGAGGGCAGTCGAACTCGTAGTGTTAAGGACGTAGATTGCTCAGGTCAAGCTGAAGAGCCAGACCTACTAGTACTATGGTCTATATACTAAAGGTATGATCCTTATCTACCAATAGGTGAAATAGACGGGATCAATAAGAGAGAACAATAGAAAGTGAAGTTAAGGAGGAAAACGGGAGAATGATCGGAAAGGGAAAGATAAGAGAAAAGGAGGTAATAGGGAAGTTGTCCGTTAAAGTAGTAAGCAGAAATGAATATACAAAATAATAGTCGGTCCACCTGTCACAAGCAAAACTGTAACATTACCCCATTTTTATATCGAAAATCACCGATTTTCCTTTATTAAAACCTGGATTTCCCCGATCCCCATGATGGATGCAGCAAGGGATTGATTTGATCCGTGGCTGGCGATGGGAACATGGCTCGATGTGCTTGTGACGAAGTGGGTGTGGAGACCGGCGATGTCGGCAAAGATTCGCTGAAAGGAAGGACATCTTTGGGAGCAGGCGGAGAGGAGGGTATCTCGACTCTCAACGGCGTGCTTCGTCATTTGAACATTACTTGTCTGGTTCGAGCTTGAGATGGGACGGTGAGGCTAGTTGGCATAGAAATGGGTGGAGGCGGTTGGAGGTCGTCTAGTTCCAGTCCTTCATCACTGACGTCATGATTGAAGCGGATGGTACTGTTTGTGTTTGGGTAGGTATGAGGGGATGTCCTTGAGAACTGACATTCTTGCCAGCGTGAAACCTGCAGGAGGGTGAAAAAGGTGGCGACCAAGGCCAATGCGATTGCGAAGGTGATTAAGATGGGTTTCAAAGGCCAGGGGTTTTCGAATGGCGGAGAGAAGGTACAGATGGTAGTCGTTTTGCAGATTGTAGTGGTGGACATTTTATCAAGAAGAGGGAAGGAGGGAGGATGTTCTAGAAAGTAGGGGTAAAACAAACTGATGAAAGAAAGAGGAAAATAGGTAAGCATATATATAGAAAAGAAAGTCTATCAAATTTGGTCTTGTTTTGGGTTAATACTCCCTGATCGGTTCTCCGGTGATATTAGCCCAGGCGGTGTTGTCGAAGGTATTGGAGTAACTATTGTCAAGTGGTTCTCATTCGAGGGTAGGGCAGTGGATGGAGGGATGTCCAGGGGCAGTCTTCTTGCAGTGGATGCAGACAGTATGGGTGCAGTAGGATGGGAAGTGTCCCTTTCATTTGCAAATATAGCAGTAGGGTCCTTTCTTCCCCTTATCTTTCTTGTGAATAACTTTATCTGAGGAGGGGGTCGGTGAGGGTCGATTGTTGGGAGGAGGGAGGAGAGGTGACAGAATGGGGAGGATTCCTGCATCGATGAGGGAGGAGAGTAGGGCGCGCTCTTGCGCTTGCGCATTGGTGAGGATGTGTTGGTTCAAGGACCAGGCATTGTAAAGGGGGACGAGGTCAGGATGTTGGAGGAGGGCTCGTCAGATGGCTGGTTGATTGTCATGGTTCAAGAGGAATAGGTAACTGGGGAGGATGTGTAAGGTGATGGGGAGAGGCATGCTGGGATGATGGTTTTCTGTAACTAGTAGTTTTTTTTTTTTTGTTGGTCTTTCTGTTAGAGTCTTTTCTTCTTTTTATAGTCTGTTAATAGTTCTTTTGTGCGAGTGAGATTGCGTTCTGGTTCCCAAGAATTTTCCGAGGTCGGGTAACCTTTCCACTTTATCAGGTAATGATATCCTCGCGCCTTCTTTCTGTGCGTGACTATTGCTTCCACTTCATATTCCTTTTCTCCTTCGATTAGGTCCAGCAGTGGTTCTGAGAAGCTTGGTCCATGAATGTCGGTTTCATGGAAAGGGGTGAGGAGGGCAGTGTGGAAGACTGGGTGTATTCTCCATTGTTTCGGGAGGTCTAGTCGGTAGTTTAGCGGGTTGAGGACTTCTTTTATCATAAACGGCCCTTGATGTTTCGGGGCCAGTTTCCTGGATGGATAAGGGGTTTTTAGATTTTTTGCCTCAAGCCATACCTTTTGTCCCAGTCTGAACGGGGAGAAGTTCCGATGAACTCATTCCGAAACCATTTGTCTAGCAAGTTTGTGGGTCACTAGTGCTTCGTCTCGTGCCCTCTGGAGAAGAACAATCCTTTTCTCTAATTCAGGTACATTAGTTTTCATATAGGGAAGAGGGATCGCTTTTGGTTCATATCCCATCATGAGGTAGAATGGGGAGTTTTTCTGTACCGAGTGCATCCATTGGTTGTGCGTGAATTCTGCTGTAGGTAGGAGGTGCTTCCAATCTTCAGGATTATTAGAGCAAAACATCCATAGATAGACTTCGATTTCTTGGTTTACCCGTTCGGTTTCTCCATCAGTTTGCGGATGGTAGGCGGTGCTCATGGCTAGTTTAATCCCAAGAATTCGTCCGAGTTCTTGGAATAGTTGGGAGGTGAATCTTGGGTCCCTGTCGGAGATTAGTTTATTGGGGAGGCCAAATCTTTTGTATACGTAATCCAAATATAAGGTGGCGGCTCCTATAGCATCAATGGTTTTATTGCAAGGGATTAGAATTACCCCCTTAGTAAGCCCATGGTCTACCATGACCATTAATGCATCAGAACTGTCGGCTTTGGGTAGATCAGTGATGAAGTCGGTAGTCACAAGGGCAAACAGGCGTGTCGCATCAGATTTGATGGGAGATAAAGGCGGTGTCGTTGGGTGGGTATTGACTTTCATTTGTTGGCAGGTTGCGCATCCTTTCACATAGTTCTTGATGAAAGTGACCATCCTGGGCCACCAGCAGTCTCGTCGCAATAGTTTGGTTGTTTGCCATTGTCTGGGGTGTCCTCCAGGTAGGGAATCATGATACTTCTCTACTAGTTGTCTGCGAAGATTGTCATCGCTTGGTACATAGCACCTGTCATTAAAGAAAAGTAAGCTGTTCTCTACCTTCCAGTCTTGTAGAGACGATTTGATTGGTGGGGTTCCTTTTCCTTTGAGGGCTTTGATCGCATCTTGTACTAGATCTTCCTTCATGATTCGTTCGGCAAAGAGGTCATGTATTGTCACGTCAATGAAATTGATGAATAGGTTATCTGGTAGGAGCGTGGTATCTTCGTTGTCAGTGTCGTTTTTGGGAACATGGTCCTGTCTTCGTGATAATGCATCACTTTGTACCATTTGTGATCCAGGAACGTGGACCAACTGCAGGTTGAACTCCGAGAGGAATAGGCTCCATCGGGCCTGTCTTCTGTTGAGTTTCTGTGCTGTTCTGAAGTAGGTGAGGTTTTTGTGGTCGGACAGGATGGTCATCGGGTGTTCTGAGCCAAGGAGGTAGTGTCTCCACGTTTCTAGCGATCGTATAATTGCCAGTAATTCTCTGTCATAAATCTCGTAATTCCTTTCTGTGGGGGTAAATGAGTGAGAGATATAGCCACAGGGGTGCCAGTCTCCATTGATGTCTCTTTGTCGGAGGACTGCCCCTGTGGCCCACTTCGATGTGTCTGATTCTATTGCAAAGGGTCTGGTGGGGTCTGGCATCAGCAATACAGGGGTTTCGGCGAATTTCTTTTTGAGGGCATCAAATGCTAGTTGGCATTCCGTGGTCCATTCAAATTTTTTGGTTTTCTTTGTTAGTTCATTGAGCAGCTTCGCCAGATTGGCGAAGTGTCCGATGAATTTCCTGTAAAAGTTTCCGAAGCTGAGGAAGGACCTTACTGCTTTAACATTGGTTGGTTCGGGCCATTCTTCTATTCCGGCTAATTTCGTTGGGTCCATGGAGACTTTGTTAGGTTCAATGATCATTCCTAAAAATTCTACCTTTTGTACCCCAAATTTGCACTTTTCCACTTTGAGGTAAAGGTCGTGTTCTTGAAGTCGTTGTAAGACCCGTTCCGTCCTGATCTGGTGTTCTTGTTTTCCCTTGGAGAAGGTGAGGATATCATCCATATAGATTATCACCCAACCTTCGTGTAACATATCCTTGAAGATGTCGTTCATCATTGCCTGAAAGGTGGGGGGTGAGTTGCACAGTCCGAAGAACATTACCATTGGTTCGAATAGTCCTCTGTTGGTTTTAAATGTGGCTTTCCATTGATCTCCATCTTTTATCTGGACATTATGGTATCCCCAGCGGATGTCCATCTCCATGAACCATTCTGCGCCTTGTAGTTTATCCATTAAGTCGCTTACTAGAGGAAGTGGGTAGGCGTTCTTAACAGTCCCTTTATTTAGGTACTGATAATCTTGGCAGGGTCAGAGCGTTTCGGAGTCTTTCTTTGCTATGAAGAAGAAGGGGGATGCCATTAGGGATTTGGAAGGTTGAATGTACCCTTTCCATAGGTTGTCGTCAATGAATTTGTCCAGTTTCTGTTGTTTGTTCAGCGAGTGAAAGAGGATAAACCTTACAATCTTTCGGGACGAAGTCTGTTTTAAGATTGATCGCATGATCCCAGGGCCTTGGGTCCGGGAGCCTTTCTTATGCCGTTTGTTTGAATACCTTTTTCCAGTGCAGGAATTCAGGGGGTAGAAGTTGTTCCAGAAGTTTGTTTTTCTCCTGTTCTGTGCCGTGTGCCAGTTGTTGAGATACCGATGTTTTTGCTTTGATCCATAGATCGTTCCTTTCTATGGTCATGGGTTGTCCTTCTTCAGTAAATTCTCCAGTTGTTGGGTCCCATAGGTCATATTTCCGTGATTCTTCGGCCATGTAGAAGATGTTAGTGGGTCTGTCTTCATCCAGGGTTTCTTCGATGGTCGTCTTTGGTGTCCTTTTCTTTCCAAGTATGCCATAGTTTTTCCTAGTCTTTTCGATGATCCTTCATATTTGGGTGAGGCGGTGGTCTTCCCTAAATTCGAAGGTGCCTTTCTTCCAGTCAATCATCGGGTTTACCTTTCATAGCCATGGTAGTCCCAGAATTATTGATTCGTTCCATAATCTGGTGACTAGAAATGTCAGTTTCTCTTTTCTCCCATGGATCATCATTTCTTCTTTGGTGCACCAAGTAATGGTTCCCTTTTTGTTTGGAGTTCCATCTACATTCCGTACCGAGACCAGTTTGGCTAGCTCGTGTAGCTTTATCTTGTGTCGTTCGGCAAATCTATGATCCATGAATACCCCTCCTGCCCCACAGTCGAGGAGGGCTTTTGTGTCAATGTCTTTTCCTTCATCTGCTCCTACTCTGATAGGCAAATGCATAGATTGGCTGTCTAGAGTAGCTAACAATACAGAGCAGACTGAAAGTTCAGTGGTACCTGGCATTGGTTCAGGCCGCTTCTTTAAAAACCTGTTTCTTCCATGAGCGCGAGGGTTTTTCCTCTTTCTTCTTCGTCTAATTCTCCTAAGATGGCTTTGATGTTTGCATATGCTTCGGCTCCTTTCCTTTTTTGGAAGAAGCGGTTTGTCTGTTCGGGTCGTTGATATTCGTGGTTGTTCATTGGCTGATTTGTTAGCGGGTAGTTTCCATGTTTATGATCGGTGGCTCTATGCCCTGGGCTGTGGCATACGAAGCAGAGCCCCTTCTGCATGTGTTCAGTTCATTCTTGCTGGGATAGTCGGTTTATCTCCAGCATCGGTTTCGTAGTCTTGGGAGGGGTGACCGTTTTCTTTTCATGAGTTTCTTGCGCTTTTCCTGCGATGGCTTTTGCTCTTCTCCAGTTCCCATCATACTTTGATGTGGCTTTGATCATTCCGTCTAAGGTGGTCGGGATGTTTTCCATGGTGAAGATCTTGTCAAGTAGAGCCAGTTTCAAGCCATCCATGAAGTATTCAATGAGTGCGGTGTCTTTGGTGAGTCCTGATCTTCCTTTCAGGATAAGGAATTGGCTGATGTAGTCTTCTAGGTCGTCGCCCTGCTTCAGGGTCTTCATCTCTGTTCAGGCTGATCCTGCATCATCTATAGGGGAAAAAGCCTCCTTTACCTCCATTGCAAATCCTTCCCAAGTTCCCAAATTGGTTCTGTTCCCTCATTCCAATGCCCATGCTGATGCTGTTCCCCCATTCATAAATGAGAGAGCGAAAATGATTCGTTTTTCGTCAGTATCATAGATTGCCTCATTTACTCGGAGAAAGAGGGAAACTTCTTGGAGAAACTTCATTGTTTTGGTTCGATCTCTGGTGAAATCTGAAGGCACTCTAATCTTGATCTCTCTGTTTGCCATATTGGTGTATAGGTCGTCATCGTCGTCAAGGAAGGTGAGTTTCAGCGGTTCTGGGGATTCTTGTTTAATCTTCGATGGTTCTTCTTCTTCTTTGGCTGAGAAGTCTTCTTCTGTCAGGAATCTTCCTGGGTGTCCTGGTTCTGTCTTCGTGAACCACTTCCTTTGTGTTTCTGAAAATCAGGTCTGTCTTCCTCGGTAGTCGTACCAGAGCCCGTCTTTGGTGGTGGCTCCTCTTGGTGGTCAATCAGCGGACTGCTGTCTTCAAGACGTGATTGCCTACTCTTGAGGTAAGAGGGCGTTCAGTGTTCAGCTTGACCTTTTGTTAAGACAATAGTCCCAATCGATTATGACAGGAGGGGGTGCAGGTTGTACTCGATTTGGGATTTGGTTCAGGACTTCTGGTTCCAGTTGGGAAACATGGAAGACGGGGTGTATAGTGCACATATGCATGGGTAATCGTAGTGTGAACGAGTGGGTACTGGGTTGAGCTATAATTTCAAATGGGCCAAGGTATTCCTCAGCAAGTTTCCTGGATGGTCTTGTGGTATGAATGTGGTCAGCATTAATGAAGACTTTTTGACCAATGGTAAAGTTGGGTGTGGGTTGCCATCAGCGATCTGCAGGTTCTTGGTAGTGTTTTTGTGCTGTGGACATCTGGGTGCAGAGTTCAGTGTGGAGTTCATCTAGGTCCACAACATATTCATGGGCATGTTGTGATGCAATTTCTCGTTCAGGATATACAGTGATGTTTGGGTGATATCCTTTGTTGGCATAGAAGGGTGAAACACCTGTGGTAGCACTTGGAGCATTGTTGTACATGAACTCAGCTAGGGGCAGAAGCTCAGACCAATTATCCTGCTGATAATTGCAGAATATCCATAGGTATTGCTCCAAGGTCTGATTGAGACGTTCGGTTTGCCCATCTCCTTCTGGGTGATAGCCTGAGGTGAAATGAATTTTCATGTCCAAGGCTTGTCCTAGAGAATGGAAAAAGGTGGAAACAAACTCTGATCCGCGGTCACACATAACATGTGCAGGAACTCCGTGCTTCGAGAATACATGGCTCACAAATAACTTTGTGAGTTGGGGAGCAGTAATTTCATCCACAGTGGGAATGAAGATACCTTGCTTTGATAGATGGTCAACTATGATGAGGATAGAGGCATGGCCAGAGGACATGGGTAGGTGTTCAATAAAGTCCATGGAGATGGAGTTCCACGGTCTTTCTGGCACCGGGAGTTGCTTCAAAAAGCTGTAAGGTTTATGTCACAGGGCCTTCAAGTGTTTGCAAGTCATGCATGAGTTGCAGAAATGTTGGATGAATGTTCGAAGGTTTGGCCATATGTAGTCTCATCATACTAGTTGGAGTGTCTTGTTCTGACCAAGGTGTCCTGACAGAATGTCATGTT
>QLOK01010851.1:8122-34100 GCA_003313805.1 Tricholoma flavovirens
AGCTTATATACTAAGTACAAATGTTTCTACAATACTCTAGTAGAGTCGACAATGACTATTACTAATAGATGAGTAAGATAACTCAGGGATTACGTGGGTTGCCTGAAGCCTAGAATATTCCACAGTGTTCTCTCCTATTTTCCTGAGTTGGACTTGTAGCAACTGATTGCTAATTCGGTTAATAATCCTCATGATCCCTTCCTATTGGTATTACCCCAGTCATCCCATGGGTTTTGCGATGTCAGAAGATCAGAGTGTGACAATCTCTTGGGCCATTGGTAAGTTTTTACCCTTGTTTCATTATTTTGCTGCTAACAATCTTTTAGGTATACTAACTAGAATACTACTATGACAATGACAGGACAACGAAGCTGACCACCAACTGCCACCACTGTTACGAGCCACTGCTCACAAGGTGGATCGCAGGTTCTTAATGACAAACCAGCAACAACGGGGGGCAACAATGACATGGGGAGAGGATCAATGGGGAGGCACACCACCTACCCCCAGCCTCACAAGCAACTGCTCATGGGGTGGATCATGGGTGGATCGACAACAATGACAACTGAGGGGGAATGACAACGATGACAATGAGGGGGGATGATGACAATGAGGGGGGATGATGACAATGAGGGGGGATGACAACAATGAGGGGGGATGACAACAATGAGGGGGGATGACAACAATGAGGGGGGACGTTGATGAGAGAGGGGGGATGATGATGAGAGAGAGGGGACGATGACAAGAGAGGGGGATGATGATGACAAGGGGGGTGGCAATGAGATGACAATGAGGGGGGGCAACAATGATGAGGGGGGATGACACCACCACTGACACCAATACCAGGCCCAGGAGACACTTGTCTCCTGGTATTTTCTTTCTTTCTTTTCTCTGGCCCAGGGTACACACACATCTCCTGGACTGTTTCCTTTTTTTTCTTTTTTTCTTTCCTCTGAACCCACTTACTAGTACAATCCACCCCATGCCTATGAGCACCTGCTTGTAGGGTGGTTTGATAATTGTAGTTGAGTAAAAAATTAAATACATGTATTTAGTTAGTATGACCCCTGACAAAACCCATACCCCCCATGACCTGTTGCCCATGACCCACGGGTTGCAGGTACGTGTAAGGCACAGGTACACCCAAAAGTACCTGCAGGTTACCTGTGCAGATCCCCAGCAATGATGTCATGTGCAGTGATTTGCTCAGTGGTCGCATTCTCATTGAGGGGTGCAATGGGGGGAATGATGTGTGGAGATTGGCCAGTTTTGAGTTGGAAACTGGAGAAGCCAGTGGACGCATTCATGGTGTTCATGATGGCAAAGCATACACAGGGGAGTTTGGCTAGCCAGCCCTTCTGGTTGTTGTCGACATGGTACCAAATGGCTTGGTTCATGGTTTTGTTTGTCTGTTCACTGTTGCCATCATTTTCAGGGTGATAGGATGTTGACATTTTTAGTTTGATGCTGGTGGGCTTGTGGAGTGTGGTCCAGAGGTCAGCGGTGAAGCGTGCATCTCTGTCAGAGACAAGGTGTAACATGAGACCATTTTCACAGTACCATTCATCGAAGAGCACTACAGTGACCTGGGCAGCAGTGTATGAGGAGTGAATACCAGTGATGCATATATCAGCACCAAGGAGGTCTGTCATGGTCAGGATGGTGTCCTTTCCATTCTCCTCTGGTAGTGGGCTGATGAAATCCAGGGCAATGGTGTCAAAGTGGTCATCAGGTACTGGTAGTGGATGCAAAGGACCAGTGGGTTTTGTGGTCTGGGTTTTGTTCCTCTGGCACTCAGTGCATGATGGGATGTATGCATTTTCCAAGTCCCAGCGCATGTTTGGCCAGTAATAGGAGCCATGGAGGGATTCATAGCTTTTATCAAAGCCAAAATGGCCGAAGGTGTTGTGCACCAGATTGTAAAGTAGTTCATGGACTTTGAGATCTTGTGGGATCACAAGTTGGTGGCCGACATAGAGGAGCTTATTGGTAAGGGTCACCCCTTCAATGCTCCCCATGTCAATGTCATTCATAAGTTGTTTGGCAAAGGAATCAGTCTCATAGCCAGTGATAATGGCATCAAGAAGTGACTGATCTGTGGCAATGTTTAATATACTGCCAGCTGGCATTTTGGGTGCATTGCATGTGTAAGCAATTGTGCAAGCAGCAAGGCATGCATCTGGTATAGCATCAGGCATGTGGGATAGGGCATCTGCAGCAGTGTTTTCTTTGCTGCAGATGTACGTGATATTGTAGTCAAAATCAGCCATGTACATTGACCATCTCATTTGTCATCTTGACATCTCCTTCTGTGATTGGAAGTATTCGAGAATTCAGTGGTTGGTGAAGACTTCATAATGTGCACCAAGCAGGTGAGATCACCATTTCTTAAATGCCTTGACTATGGCAAGTAATTCTTTCATGTGGACTGGGTAATTCTTCTTGGCATAATTGAGTTGGTATGAGTTGTAGGCAACTGGCTGGGCAGTTTCCCAGGTCACACCAAAACTCAGACCAGTGCCAGTGCAGCAGTCACTGGCATCAGTGGTGACATAAATGTTGGATGCCATGTCATTGTAATTAATTATGGTGTTGGCACTGAGAACCAGGTCTTTGATGTGCTCAAAGGTGGCCTGGTGTTCTGTGGTCCATGGGGGAAATTCCCAGTCGCATTCCTTGGTGGTGAGTGGTGTGAGCACACTCATATACTCAGCAAGCACTGGTAGGGATGTGGCAATGTACCTGGTTAATCCCAGGAATCCCCTGACATTGGTGGCAGTTGTTGGTTGTGGCCAGGAGGCAATGCAGTCAGTTTTATGGGGATCAGGTTTGATGCCTGATCCAGAGATGATGTGGCTGAGAAAACATAACTCAGAGGCAAAGAGGTTGGATTTTGCCTGGTTGCAATATGTATATGCTGGATTTTTGGAGGGCCTCAAGAGCAGTGGCACAATTTTGTTCATGTTCCTCCATGGTTTGTGACCATATAATGATGTCATCAAGGTACACATGACAAATCTTGCTGATGAGTTCCCAGAGTGCATCAGTCATTTGGTGCTGATGTGTTGCGGGTGCGTTGCATCCACCTTGTGGCATGACAGTCCATTCATAGAGTCCCCATGGCATTCTTACAGCAGTGAGGTGAATGTCGTCAGGGTGTACTCAGGTCTGGAAGTCATGTCCATCTTGCCAAATATTTTTCCCTTTCCACAATTGGTGAGTATATCATCTATGCAGGGTAGAGGGAAATTGTCTCGTACAGTATTACTGTTGAGTGCCTGGTAGTCATTCACCCACTGGGGGTCAACTGCTATGTAAGTCAGGTATGCCAGTGATGTATTTTGGCACACAGAATGTGGGTGAGGCAAATTCTGAGGATGGTCTTATCTGGCCCACCTTCAAGTGGTCATCTAGCAGTTGTTTCCAAGGTTCTTGGTATTTCTTTGGCACTGCATATTCTTTCCCATTATTGATCTTGGTGGGGTCCTTGAGCCGAATTCAGTGAAACATGTGGCCAAGGATGTCTTCAGTACTATCAGGGAGATGAAGTGGGAAATGGTCCACAAATTTGAGTTTCATCTTTGTATCTTTCTCCTCAAGGAGTTCTTGGAATGCTAGGCCCTCAATGCAATCTTGCACCACAGACATGATTGGTCTGGGCAGTAAGCAGCCAGCAAGCACTGGTGTTCCAGAGTTTTCAAGAGTGGGTAGGGATGCACAAGTCAGTCTCATTGTCTTTATTCTCCTTTTCCAGTGCAGATGTTGCTGGTGCCATGAGGGTTGCATAGGTTTCAGCATCAGGCCAGGTGTTGTCAGCCTTCATTGTGTAGTTGGCATTTTTATGGCCAGCATTGAATTTGCAGCATCATGTGCAGCTTACATGTTTGTTGAGGAGGGCTTGTTCCTCAAGTCTGAGGGCTGGTAGGTGTTTCTTCTCAGTCTGTCTTGTTTGTTGGGACTGGTAGCAGAGGCACTTACTTCCATTTGCTGGTGGATCAGTGAGCCAAGAGAGTAAGTCATTCTCACTCTGGCAAGTGGCATGCATGGCAGCAGAGGCATCAATTAGTTTTTGAGTGTGAGCATCTTCAGCCTGCATCCAGTCATCATGTTCTTTGACCTCAATAGCCCAGGGGGCAAGATCAATGGCCAGAACAGGTTCAAGACTGATGTTGAATCACAGGTCAGGGTGGAGGTTGGATTGGAACTGAGTTTTAAATTCAACCTTGGTGAGGGCCTTGGTTGGTGCAGAGGTGGCAAGGATGGCATTTAGGTTCTCAAGCTCAATTTTCCAAACTATAAAGACTTGATTGCCTTGGGATGAAGAGAGGATGGTTTCGAGAATGTTGTGTGACCAGTTTTCTTTTGAGGACCAGTTGGGTGAGTTCCAAGAGGTAGGCATCCAGAGAGAGAGCATCAATTCTGGTTTGATCAGCTTGGTACCATGTGGTGAGTCATGGTTCAAACATGCCCTCAGCAACATGACTGACAATTTCAGTGTCAGTCTTCCGACTGTGCTTCTTGTAGTGTTTGCACATGAGGGTCCAAGATTGCATGATGAGTGGTGTGATTTTGCCAGTGGTGAGCATAGGGCATTCCTTCATCTTGGTGACCTTCACTTCAGTGAGGGGTTGTGTGGAGGGTGACATTTTAGTTTGGGCAGTAGCGGTGCGACCCAGTGGTTGTGATGGTGGATGGTGGTGGTAGGTGTACTTTCGTTGGTGGATGAGTTGGCATCAGTGGTTGGTGGTGACCATGGTAGTGATGGGTGGAAATCCTAGCACTTTTTTTGTGTGATTGGTAGTGTCTCTAATTCAGCTGGTTGGCCATAATCCTGCAATTTTCTTCTCATGCTCCTGGTGAAGAGTGGGATGGAGGTAGAAGGTTGATGAGACAGGGTTGGTTCAGTAGGTGAAGAAAGTTGTCGGTGTCAAAAACAAAAGTGGAAGGATGCCAGGTTTGGCAACCTACACTAGACTTAAGGTGGACTGGAAAGACAGGATCAAGTTATCTTCATTGCATGGAAGTTGGAACCATAAGCTACAGTAAATGGGGGATGATAAACTACTGTACCTTCATTGCACAGAAGTGGGAATGAAGGCCAGGAAAAATAAGATGTACATCATATATCAGAAAGATGGCCTGTCAGCAAGAGGCCGCATCAGGCATAGTTACTGAATAAGTAGGCACTGCATCAGTGGAGCAATATCAGAACTGCTGTGCATGTGTGCAAAGTGTGGAGTCATCATCATCATCAGTGGTAAGTGTTGAGGGAGGTCACATGATTGTGTGACCATAGGCAAGTGCAGGCGACCACAGGCAGGTACAGGTAAGTATCAGAAAGGTTTGTGGCACCTCTCTTTCATGTGTTGTCATTGAGAAATGAGTGGGTGTTGTTGTTGTTGTATAGATATGTGTGAGTACAGGCGAGTGCAGGCGAGGGCATCAGTGATGTGTTATGTCAGCATTTTGATGGTGGGCAACTGCAGGTGACTGCAGGCAAGTTTTGGCAAGCATATGCAAGTCTCAGTGTTGGTAGATGTTGTGAGTCTGTGTTGGGGCAGACTTACAGCTTCCCCTCATTCCCAATTGCATCAGTACTTGTTCAGCCAGCTTGTAGACCTTCAGGCCCATAATGCGCACTAACTCTGGTGGCACTGCATCCATGGTACTGCTGCTTGTCCATTTAACTTCACCATTACTGTGAAGGTTTTTGCTTCATCCTTCAGCCTCACTGGCCTGTCCAGTATCTTGCTAGACTTCTGCACCAATGTTGATGCCTTCTCATCTGCTACCTTCTTCCCTTTTGGCAGAGGCGTTACCTCCCATGTCCTTAAGGCTGCAATGAGCACCTTCAACTCATAGGTGACTTCATCATGTTCATCATCATCAGGAGACTCCATTGAGTCCCCCTCACCATTTCCTTCTTTGATTGTATCATCATTGGATGCGACTTCTTCATCACTATCTGACACTTCAACCAGTAGAGGCAACAAGCCCTCTCCTTCTGACGATGAGTCTTCCATCTCTTTCAACTCCCAACTACTCGCATCATCAAGGTCCTCCTCATCTGACTGCCAATAGTCATCTATTCCTGTTCAGAGTGCATACATGTGCACTCCCCTTCTATCTCATCACCCTCCTCTTGGAGCCCAATGTTGTTGAATCCGAATTCGAATTCCTCTCCTTTGGAACTGTACTGTGAGCCCTCATAAGGCTCACCATCCTCTTCTGCTTTGTCTTTGTAGGGCTCTTCCTCTTCATCATCCTCTTGGATGACTTCCTTTGCACTGTACATCTGTGTGGATGTACCTTTGCCTTTCTTGTCTGGTGGGCATTTGTTGTCTTGCCAAACTCCCCGCAACTGAAACATTTCTTTGCTCCTGATGAGATCCTCCTTTTGAACCCCATCTTCTTATGGGGCTCTTTCGCTTTCAAGGCAGAACTTTCCTGCCTCATTGGCTGGGCTGACCTGTTCCATACCTTTTGGTATGGCTCCTTTTTTTGGTCACTCCTTCCCAATGTATTTTGCCACTCTTATTGTTCATTGTTTGTCCCAGTATCAGGACATCTGTAGGGTGACCTCTTCCACCCTTCTTGCATGGTGGAGTATCATCTCTGTCTTGGAGTACTCCAGTGTCACATCCTTATTGAGCAAGTGGTCAAATATCCTCTTTGGAAGCCTCATGATGTAGTGCTTCTTAAAGGTATACCTATTGGGTGGTCTTACCATCTGATCCACATACCTAGTCAGTCTATGGTAGAATTCCATGACCCCTTTGTCTGGAGCATATGTCACTCCACAGAAAATGTCTGTCGCTACCCCCAAGGCAGCATTGTGTATGAAGCAGTCATATATTCCCATTATTACCATTTTTAATGACCATGCTTCATGTTGATGGTCTATTCCATTGACATTGTCATTAAACAATGTAAAAGGCATCCCCTTGAAGGAATATGGCCACACATACAACTTGTTCCAAGTCCAGCTCTGGCCCACAGACCCAGTTTATTTGAAACCATCTGAGGAGGCTCACTAGCCACCTCTTGAATGGCTCGGCATCATCAAAACCCCCATATGCCTTAGGCTCTGGCACCTTTGGCAGCTTCATGTGACTGTGTTCAACCTCCTGGCCAACCTGTCTCTCGATCAAGTCCGATACTTCTCATGTATCACCCTTAAATGCTTCATAGGCTGAGGAATTCCTCTGCCTTTGTATGTGTCTAATTCCAAGGTCAATGCCTGTACATACAGCATATTATGGGCTAGGGCCTTAGGTGTGTCCCTCAGCCCTGTACCATATCCTGACATGTGGAATAGCTTTCTATCCATGTCTCATCTCTGTCTGTGGGTGATCCACTGTCATCATCACTACTTTTTGATGGCATGTCTTTGTCCCTTTGTCTCCCTAGACCTCCTAGTCCAGGATTACCTTTTTGTAATCCCTTGTGATTCTCTATTTGCTTCATCCCTTTTACCTTCCTTGCCTCTTCAGTCCTTACCACTAACTAGTGATACACTGCACCTTTTGAGCTGATGCTCTGGTCTAGTATCCCTTGGAAGACCTTCATGATCAAATATGATCCCTTGGTCTGGCACTGTAGGGAGCCCTGTCTCCTTCATCTGCAACTTGCGGAGTCTCTGGTGACTGGCTCGTTCCTGTCCCTCATAGGATGGTGTACTCAAAGTTGACATCACTTGAGGTGGGTTCCTCAACCTTTCGACTGCCTTCCATCATTGTTCTCCCTCCTTGATTGACTCACCTGGCTGTCAAGGCAGCTCCAGGCTTGTCTCCTCTCCTTGGAACATCTCATTGTTTCTTTCAACTTCTAGCCAGGTCTATCTCTGCTATAGTGAGGAACATCCTCCAGTCACTCCCTTCGAATCCTCTCAGAGGTTACATCCTTTGAGCTTTGAATCATGTTCTCCAGGATTCCCCTGTGGCTAGCCCTCCTGCCAGGCAGCAGATGCCTCTGGGCCATTCATCCTGGGTGAACCCAGGACTTGGTCCACTCTCCTGGATGATTGCCATGGCATTGTGCCATCATCCCCTCTCATGATCCTTATCCCTGGGTTCCAGGCTATCCCTTGGCGCCTCTGCTCTTATCGAAGAGATCCCAGCTGGCCAGCCATCTGGCAGCACCTCTACTAAGAATTATTGGATGGTCTCATCCTGTAGTGTGGAGCTTTTTGCTCCCTCCATTAAGTGAATCTACCCACTCTGGTGTCAAGAAACTCAGTGTCAAAGTGCTTACTTCTGGGAATAGCAGCATGGGACATTTGTCATCCCTTGTCTGCTCTTTGACTAGCCCTGATGTGGCTTCATCAGGCATTTCTCTCCCTGTTTCCCCAGCTGACTGTGGGGGTTGTTGGGAGCATCTGCTCCATCGCTCTTCCCTTTTTTATGTTGCTTCAACCAATGTTGTTGTTGTCTGCATGTCACCATTGATCCTATTAATCAGAGTATGGAAACTCTAATTTAGAATTTCCCCTTTGTAGTTTATACTGGGTATTCCCAGTATATCAAGAAAAAGATTTTTGTGTATTCAAAAAAGTGTAAAGATGTGGTAGTAGTTTGCTTAGGTACTACCAATCAATGAATAAAACTAGTGTTTATATTCTTGATATACATAGTGGTTAAGTCTTATGGAAGTCTTGGCATAGCCATTTGGCCATGTGATGTCCGGAACTTCCCATGTTACATAAGCCACATGCCCATTGGCACTGGACCTCTACACACAGATGTGGTGTGAATGGTCCAAATGAGTGGCAACTGGACTGCAGCATAGAATGTGACTGTCAAAGCAACCACATATGTATTCCCCCATTGAGACAATGAATTATGACAGTGGGGAGACTACCTTTTGTCAGAGTTCTCAGCCAGACAGACCAGCTCTCATCACAAACTCATTGCCTTTGACAAGGCAGTCAGAACTCGAGTTGGAGGCACAAATGATCTTACTCACTGACTGCAATGAATTCACATATCTGTTGGACAGTGAGGTGACAGTGACCAGAGGACCAGATCTACCTCTACTGACATCTGTCAAAGATTCAACAGTGTGAACAGATGCTGCAGCCCAGCAGAAACCTGCCATTTCTGCCATGCCTGTTTGCAATGCAAGCAGCCAGGCAATGGGAAAGAAAACTGCCCTTAGCAAGTGTGAGGCAAGTTATGGGATGCATCCTAAATACCACCATTACAAAATGTCTGGGATGTGCGGAATGGAGAAGAAGATGCTCACATCAAGTCACTCCAATGCCTTGCTGACTGGACTGAACAAGTGAAGCCCTCCCAGCAGTACCTATCTCTGAGCTCAAAAATGCCACCACCATGCAAACAATCAACAGCTGCCCTGATCTTTTCAAGATTGTCACTCCAATCAATGTTGACTGTTTTGAAGCTCTGCTAGCTTCACACCCAAATCACCTTTTCATTGAGTCTGTCTGTGGAGGTTTGAGGGAGGGTTTCTGGCCTTGGGCCGATACCCGCCAATGAGAGTATCCATCTATGGTCAATGAGGCCCTGGACACTCCAAAGCACAGACCAGAGGCAGATTTATTGCATGCTCAATGAGATCATGAACAGTTGGCAGGGAGGTTCTCTGGCTCTTTCAGTCAAGACCCTTTTCCAGGAATGCATGCCTCACCTGTTCACACAGTGCCCAAACCTCACTCAGACAAGCTATGCATGGTGATTGATCAGAGTGCAGGTCTATTTTTGCTGAACTCCATGATCAAGCATGAGGATATATGAGGATTCCCTTTGGATAACATGACTCACCTGGGCAAGGGACTCATATGCCAGCATCAGACAAAGCCAGGATGATCATTGATTGTCTACAAGTCCAACATTGCTGATGCATATCACTTGCTCCCCATGCACCCATTGTGGCAAATTAAGCAGATAGTCACAATTGACAGAGAGCATGACATTGACCACAACAACTGCTTCAGGGGAAGAGGATCACCTGGAATATATATCTTCAATGGTTTAGTGACTTGGATAGCACAGAAGGTTGAACTTATTGAAGATCTTTGGACTTACATGGATGACTCATTTGGGATTGACAAAGAGGGGAACATGACTTGGTATCATCGGTATGAGAAGTACATGCCTACAAACCAGGTGTAAGTCTGCCCCAACACAGACTCATGACATCTACCAACACTGAGACCTGCATATGCTTGCCGACACTTGCCTGCAGTCACCCACCATCTAAATGCTGACATAACACATCACTGATGCCCTCACCTGCAGTCGCTTGCACTCACACATATCTATACAACAACAACAACAACACTCACCCATTTCTCAATGACAACACATGAAAGAGAGGTGCCACAAACCTTTCTTATACTTACCTGTGCCCACCTGTGGTCACATGATCATGTGACCTCCCTTGGCACTTACCACTGACAATGATGACGACTCCACACTTTGCATGCATGCACATCAGTTCCAATATTGCTCCACTGATGTGGTGCCTACCTATTCAGTAACTACACCTGATGCAGCCTCTTGCTGACAGGCCATCTTTTCTGATATATGATGTACATCTTATTTTTCCTAGCCTTCATTCCCACTTCCATGCAATGAAGGTACAGTAGTTTATCATCCCCCATTTACTGTAGCTTATGGTTCCCACTTCCATGCAATGAAGATAACTTGATCCTGTCTTTCCAGTCCACCTTAAGTCAAGTGTAGGTTGCCAAACCCAACTGTTAGGAAACATGCACAGTTACCTATCATAATTTTTCTTATTATTTCGCAATAGTATTACACCAAAAAACATTAAAATTATCAATGAACGCAACCGTGAGATGGATAATTCTCATGTGTCCTATATTTAGCATATGTATGCAACTGTATGCTCGCATCGTAAAACAGTATTCAAATATTGTACAACAGTTGTAACTTAGTATATAAACCAATAAATACTAAGAGACACATCAGTTGTGTTCTCTTAGGATTCCCACCATCACCTTGTGTGCGGAAATGCCTTCATCAACCAACCATTCTATAAATATCACATCACATCAAATTTTGATCCCCCATTCTATATTCATCGTGTCTTCTTGTAGAGCCTGCATGAAGATCCTAGTGTGGATTTGGTGTTGCCTGACACCAAATCCTCCCACCAGGTCAAGCTTCTATCCCTTTGGGATGAACTTGGCATTCCTCATCAGCCCCACAAACAACTCTTTGGACTGATGCTCACCATTATTGGGATCTATGTCAACCCAAACAGCCTGACCTTCACTTTGCTGAAACAGGCTCTCAATGAACTCCTGCAAGAAATCAAGGATTTCTCCCCAAGCATGGCACCTCATGGAGTCTACAAAAATGGCAATGACTAGTGGGATGGATGAACTGGAGCTTCAATGTTTTCCCACTGTTGAAGCCCACTCTTAACTGACTCTATCCCAAGATTGCAGGTAAACATTGATGGCTGATGAAAATCTGGGTCAACAATGCTGTCATGGGTGACCCACCACATACATGCCTCACTTGTGATCAAGCTGCTCTCCAGTGTATCTTGGGACATTGAGGATGCTGATGCTACTGTCTTCTGCAACACCTGCATGGAAGGACTTGCTTTTTACTACCCTGATCATTCTGCTGGTTTCTATGCCCCTGTTCCCAAAGACACTGCATGTGACATCATCTTCTACTACAAAGCTCTTGCTGTCACCAGTGCTTGCAATGATCTCAAGGCAACAATGCCACATTACTCACAAATCATTATCTACACCAACAGCATGAATACTGTCAACATGTTCAGTTCCCTCAAGTGTCAACCTGAGTTCAATCCCCTTTTGTGGCACTGTGTTTGTGGCACTGTGTCAACATCATGATTTCAAAAGAATTTTGGATCTGAGTCTTGCATATCCCAGGAGAACATAACAGTGTGGCTGACACCATATCATGGTGTGAATTCTATTGTGCACAGCAACTTGCACCTGGACTACACATCCAGGCTTTTCAACCCCCACAACTGTCAATGCTGGGGGCCATGAAAAATGATTGTCTCTCACATCTGTGCCTGGCAGCCCATGTGGGAGCCATGGTCATGGGAGTGGCTCATTTGAGAACAAGCTATTGCACTGGGACAAGCCATAGACATTACCACATGGAGCAATTATGGTTCTGCACTGAACTCTTACCTTACCTTCATCTGCCTTCACAATTTTCCCATAGAGCCCACCATGTACATGCTGAGTCTCTACACTATTTTGATGTGTCATCACATCAAGCCTGATTCTGTTGACACTTACCTTTCTGGCATTTGCCAACAACTTGAACCCTACTTCCCTTATGTGTGTGAAAGCAGGAGAGGGCAGCTGGTCCATCACACACTGGAAGGGTGCAAACACTTAAGGGGGATGCCAACCATCAGGAAGCAAGCCCTGACCATAGGGGACCTCAATACTGTATGCAGCTCCTATGACAACACTGGGTCAGCCTCTGTTTTTCCAATTTTTCTTGCCTGGCCACAAGGCCAACAGATTCTTCAAGGGGAGCACCATCATCATCCATGAAAATCCATTGTTGTGCAACCACATGTGGCTCTTCCAGCTCTACATTGCTTCTCGCAATTGCTGCTTTCCCCTGTCATCACTGCTGTGGCTCACTGCAGATGGGAAAGTGCCAATAAGGACCTTCTTCATGTGAAGGCTATGCACATGGTTCAATAATGACATTGCAGGACAGTCAATGCGGGCTGGGGGCACCGCTTTGTTAGCCAAAAATGGTGTTGCACTGCACATCATTCAAGGGATTGGCCAATGGGTGTCAGCGGCATGGCAGATTTACATCTGCAAACACACAGTCCTCCTCCAGGCTATGCTTCATGCATGAAGCCCACTGCTTTTACATAGATCCACTGCCATGCAGGGCACACTGTGCCATTCACACTTGAATGCAGCAGGGTCTGCACATGCTCCCTGCTGGGTCTCTCACTACTTGGACTTTCACAGACTTTGATTTCTGTTTTCTTTTCTTTTCTTATCTTATAAACAGACCTGGACCTTCTTTCTCAAACCCATACTACCAATGGACAACTCTTTGTATCTTTCACTCCTCACATTGTCACCTCATCTCTCAGACTACACACTTTTTCCCAGCCATATAGGACTATAGGTGTACCTTGACAATACCAATATTATATCAGTTGTTAAGGCTGACCCTAAGGGTCACTGAACAGCCTTTTTCTCCCTACATCATGCCCACACTGTAAACCCTCACACATTGGTTGAGTTTAAAATCCATATACACAAGTCCAATGGTGAAGGTTTTGAACAACACAAGATGACTGCACCACATGCCCACCATAACACTTTACATTTGTGGATGGTTCTCACAGACCCATTCCTCTGTTTTATATTGTCTTACTCCTATTCACTAGTACAGTGTTGACCAGTAAGACACCCCCTTTTCTCAGGGTTTCATCTGGTCTTCTCACTCTTATCACACTTGTGTAGTTTTGTTCTCCCTCCTTCCCACCCTTAGTCTAGTGGTGTACATTGATGATACCAATACTATCTCAGTCATTAAGGCTGACCCTAAGGGTTGCCAAACAGCTTTTTTCTCCCTACTTCAAGCCCACACTGTACAATCTCGCACATTGCACTTGGGTTAATGTGTCCCAGTGACTGGCACAACTTGTAAATTTGGTTGTGTTTGTGCTTTGATCTATTTTCAATGGGAAATTTTCTGCAAACCATTCCTCAACAACCATGCCATACTTGGGCATTATTCTTTTAGGCTATACTATACTACTAATTGAGTTCTAGAGTTTCGCACAATTTATTTATTTTTTGGTTGACATCTGTGAAAGTTAGCTTGACCCCTGCCAAATTCCAATTATGTATCTACAAGCAATATCTCAAGAACTAATGGTCAGAGAATTAAGCTGAGGGCACTACAGTGTAAATTGTAATATATGTGATGCCTTCAATGCAAAATTTATGAGCCCAGGGCCCTTGTGGTGGCTGAATGCTGCTTTGAAGTGTGATTGCTATTTTGGGAATTTCTAATCTTGGCATTGTCATCCAGCTACTGCCATAAGGGCTCATTTTTTGCACAGAGAACCAATACCTACATTACCCTTGACACTGTACTGCACTCAGCTTATTTCTCTGACCATTAGTTCTTGAGATATTGCTTGCACATACTGTGACATACATAATTGGCAGGGGTCAAGCTAACTTTCACTGATGTCAACCAAAAAATAAATAAATTGTGTGAAACTCTAGAGCTCAGTAAGTAGTATAGTATAGACCAAAGAATAATGCCTATTGAGAATAATGTTGCACAGTGGTGCTTGAATAATAGAAGAGGATTACCATACTACGAAATAACAATATTTATACTACTATATTAAATGCTATATACCTGAATCTCAGCTAGTTAGAATAAGTGTAAACTAATTATAGCCTTTATTATTATTAAATTGATTGGTGAAGTAATCAGCTAGATACCCATGTGCTAATGTCCATGTCTGATGTCCAACCACTATTCCAACACTCCCCCTTGGTCAGATATTACTCCTATTCCCATAGTTAAATCTTCATGTAACAGTTTTGGTAATCCTTTGTAAACACATCAGCTAAGTTCTCATGTGACTGTATGTAAACAATCTTGATCATGCCTGATTCAACTAAGTCACATAGGAAATGATGAGTTATATTGATATGTTTTGTTTGTGCTTGAAATTCGAGATGGTGTGATATAGATATCACAGCTCGATTATCTGAGGATAGAGTTGATGTCTTGAGTTGCAGAATTTCGAGTTAATTGAATAGTGATTGATGCCATAAGATTTTCTTGGCAGTGTGGGTAGCAGCAATGTACTCAGCTTCTGCTGTTGATAATGCTATGGTTGCTTGCTTCTTCAAGCTCCATGATATGGCACCGCCAGAGAGTAGGAATTTGTATCCACTAATGGATTTCCTATCCAAACTTGATGCCCAGTTGGTGTCACAATACATATTAAGTTCCAACTTCCATTCTTGATCTGATCCTCCATAAGTGAGCATATGAGTGCATGTCCCCTTGAGGTATCAAAAAACATGCTTGATAGCTGTCCAGTGCCTTGACTGTGGTGACCTCATAAATTTTGTGAGCATGTGTATGGCATATGCAATGTTGGGTCATGTCCCTATAGCTGCATACATTAATGATCCAATTGCCTTCACATGTGTGCCTGATGCTTGATCATCAATTGTTCAATTTTGTTCTTCTTCATAAAATTCTATATTTATGCTTGGATCAATTGGTGTAACAACTGAATTCATGTCTTGTAGTCCAACTCACTTGAGGATTTTGTCAATGTAGTGGGCCTGTAACAATGTGATAACTTTCAGCTCCTTGTTCCATGAGATTTTCATCCCCAAAAGTAGGGAACACCAGGGGTAACCCTTGGGTATATTTTCCCACACCCATACCTGGACCTGTGGACACCATACCCAGATTGGTACAGGTACAGTGTTACCACAGGTTTCCATCTTCAAGAAGAATTTACCTGTATTCCTTTGGGACAAAGCAGTGGCACATGCAGCATACCTATGTAATCAGGTGCGAACATGAGCTCTTGATGGAATGACACCATTTGAAGCCTAAACAGGGGAGAAGCCAAGTATAGGACACCTATGTGAATTCAGATGTGATGTTTGGGTTCTTGATGAATCTAAAAATAGATCAAAGTTATCCCCAAGATTGAACAAGATGAAATTCACCAGATTTATGGATGGATCAAAATCAATTTGCTATTATGATGCAGCCAAATGATTGATCAAAGTATCAAGGAACTTTGCATTGAATGAAAATGATGACTTATTTCTTGTTCTGGGCACTCATCACCACCAACCCCTCCCTTGCTCCAAATGTGAGTGGGGGAAGTTTCTTGTTCTGTTCTCAGTGACTACGAGCACCCCCCCTTCCCTTGCTCTAAATGTGAGAGGGAGGAGTTTCTCATTCACCTGGACCTGTGGACACCATACCCAGATTGGTACAGGTACAGTGTTACCACAGGTTTCCACAGGTTACCCATGGTTATTTGCAGGTTTCAAGAAGAATGTGTATTCTAATAATGTATTACACTAAATTAATGTACACTAAGTTAATAGAAACCCCCCTGCTTGCATTTGCAGCAAGGGAGGGGGTGGTGGTGCCTGTTGTCACCCAGAACAAGATGAGAAGCAACCATATGATCATCATCGAGATAGCCCTCCAGCTCCTGAGGAACATCCATGGCCTTTGCCCAATGTTCAGGTGAGGTGTCTGCATGTCTGCATTCTGGTTGCAAGACAAGGCTGCATCCAAGAGAGGTGTTAAAAGCATCAAGTGATTCCTTAATACCATTTAATGCAACAGAACCTGTTGTAGTCTGTTGTGTCTTGCTGCCTGAAGCATTAGACTGTGAAGTGTGGAGCATGGAACATTTACATTTTGATGCAGTAGACATAGACACTGCAGAGGTTGTGCCAGTGGTGGATGTGCGAGACACAGACATTGGATTGACTGTGCGAGAAGTGGGTACATCACCTAGTGCACCCAAAGTAGGCAAAATAAGACCTCCCATGGGTGGAGAGGGTGATGATGGGGGAGATGGTGGTGGAGGCAGGGGTGAAGAATGTGGTGGTTCTAGGTCTCCATTGGGTCTATCAGAGTCAGTGGCACCATGGTTGCTAGCAGAGGGACTATTTCCAGTATTGTCCCCAACTTCAGGTCCATGCAATAGTGTTGTGCTTGCTGCACCACAAGTTCTTGCGATGGACAGTACACATTGGTGGCTGCTGAAAGGCTTGGCATGAGTGGAACCATAATATTGTACAATGGGAATCCCTTGTGTGCATATGGTTGTGCAGCTGGGTGTTTCTAGCAAATTTTATCACATTCAGAATATTAATCAATGAAGAGATGATGATGACACACTTTGACATACTCATCCCAAACCTGTTGCTCACCCACACCAATATTCAGCCCAAGTTCTGGAGTATATCATTCCCCAAGCCCCGACAGCCCCATAAGAATGCTAACTTGCTTGTATTGTGCTCGAAGCTAACCAATGTTCAGTAGTTTCAAATGAGGAACATATAAATGAACATACCTGACTGTATTTTGAGGAGCACACTTTCAATGTCTTATTAGGACCCTTGGCTGGAAACTTTGCCAACTCTACCACAGCAGCATTCCACATAACTTGCTTGAAATTTCCACCATCGCAAATAGAGGTGATCTCAGAAATGAGAAACCAGATTAAGTGCTCCTCTTCATCTGCACTCCACTCACACTTTGGCTCAGAGGCCTTCTTGCTGGTGGTGGCCTGCTTAGATTTATTCTCACTGGGAGGTAGTGGTGGCTCATTAGTTTGTGGACTGCTAGATGAACTGCACGTCTGCATTGCAAATTTGCAATGGATGATCGAGGTAGAGATAACAGATGACAACTGTGACATTGGTGTCACATCCCAGCTGCTCAGCATGTTGGGATCAAGACTCATCAGCATTTTCCGATGCAAGACAACGTGTGTGAATCGGAGAGTGACAGCCAGCAAGAGTGTGTGAACCGCACCCATCACTGATTCACAGTTCACTTGGCCAAAGACCAAAGTATGACCCAGGCTGCCCTAATCCCACCATGGGTATTGAGCAAGAGAGGACTCGATAGAGTAAACAAACTTTGTTAAAATAATCAACTATGTACATAGAACTTTTATACTAAACGTTGCGAGCATTGCTCAGTAAGCTAATCGGTAAACTACGATCGGTATCATAAATAAATGTGGCTATGTATCACCGCCACATTTGGTAGTCAGCGTTGGTGTCGCCTGATATGTACTCCTGTTCTCAACACTCCCCCTCGACACCTATCCCATTCCTAAGCATTTAACAAAGTCCTCGTGTTTCGGCTTTGGTAATGCTTTGGTAAGCAAGTCGGCTAAGTTGTTGTCCATTGCGCAGTACTGAATATCCACCTCGCGAGAGATGATCTTCTCATGCATGAAGTGATGTTGGATATCGATATGTTTAGTATGGCCGTGATTTATGGCGTTGTGGGAATAAGCGATCACGCCTTGGTTGTCTACCTTGAGGATAGTGGGTCTGGAGTAGGGAATGCCGAGTTCGGCAGTAAGGGTCCGTAGCCAGATCACTTGCCGCGTTACTAGACTCTCTGCCATGTATTCGGCTTCCATGGATGATAATACGATCGTTGATTGCTTCTTTGATTGCCAAGAAATCGGTCCGCCAGCCATTTGGAAAACATATCCAGAAATAGATTTCCGATTGTTGACTTTTGATCCCCAATTGGCATCCGAATAAGTGAGGGGTTCGACTTCTCCCCCTTGCCTGTAAATAATTACAAGTTCCCGTGTACCGTTAAGATACCAGAAAATGTGTTTGATGGCAGTCCAATGAGCAGGTCCGGGGTTGCTCATAAACTGACTAAGTGTTTGAACTGCAAATGATATGTCGGGTCGTGTTCCAATTGCTGTGTACATAAGCGATCCAATTGCGCTGCGATAGTCAGAAATATCGTGATGCTCATCATCAGGTGTTCTGATCAATTTGACATTTGGGTCCAAGGGTGTACTGACAGGGTGTGAGTCTGCCATTCCAAACTTCTCCAGGACCCTCTTGATATATTGGGATTGCATAATCTTGAGAGTAGCCTTCTCCAAGTCCCTCTCCAATTCTAATCCCACAATTTGCTTCGCCTCTCCTAAATCCGTGATCGTGAAATACTTCCCCAATTCGGCTTTCATTCCTGTGATGGCATCAATATCAGATCCAAGAATAGTTATGTCGTCAATGTGGACTGATGTGATTAAAAGATCATGATCGGTGTGCCTAATATAGATGCACTGATCCGAGAAAAGCCATGTGAAATTCATTTTGAGGAAAGTTTGATTGAGTTCCTTGTTCCAGGCCCGTCCTGCCTGTTTTAATCCATAGAGAGGTTTTAATAATTGCCGTATGCGTCCTGTACTGTCGTCATATTCAGGTGGCTGCATCATAAAAATAACTTCCTCCAAAGTTCTGTTTAGGTATGCTCCCACCACATCGACCACATGGATCACGAGTCCTAAATTCATCACAAGTGCTATTAATAGCCAAAAGGTTTCCAGTCGCATGACCAGTGCAAAGGTTTCCACAAAATCTATCCCCGGAATTTGGGAACAACCTTTGGCCACGAGTCTCGCCTTGTGTTTCATGATCGCCCCGATGTGATCGCGTTTGATGTGGTACACCCATTTGCTCGCGAGGGCTTTGCGATCTGAAGGTAAGTCAATCAATTTGAAGGTATCGCATTTGGTTAGCTGTGTTATCTCAGTGTCCATTGCCTCCTTCCATTTTAGCCAATCCGGCCTCTCCTTTGCTTCCTTTACTGAGAGTGGGTCATCCTCCAAGGTTGCTCTGATCATTGCATAATCAATCATAATGTAGCCAGCTTCTTCTACTGCCAGCACGTGATGTTGCCATTCCTTTGGGCCTCGAGAATTTGGATTATTCAGCAACCAGTAATTGACAAGCGGTTGCACGAGGATGCAACTTGACCGCTCTCAAGGTACTGGTATCTTTGATGGGGTGATTGATGCATGGTGCATTTCCTTTTCGGGTAAGTGATCGGAATTTGATGCGACACCATTTCCACTATCACCCGAAGTCTGCTTGCCGCTATTTCCACTCTCCCCCTCAAGCAGCACAGGGTGAGTGACTTCCACATCATCAAATCCATCCGGTTCTTCCATGAAGACCACATTACGAGAGGTGAGAATTTGATGAGTTTGGGGATTATAGTACCCATAGCCTTTAGTACCATCAGCAATCCCCACAAAAATAAATTGACATGATTTTGGGTCAAGTTTCGAGTTTTTCCCATCCTGCTGCAAGACTCAGCATTTCTTGCCAAATTCCCTCAAGCGTAATATATCTGGCCTTTTTCCCCAGAATACTTCATCAGGTACCTTGTGATTTTTGATGGCACATGTTGGCGATCTATTTTTGAGATAGGTTGCATAAGTGATCACTTCTTTCCAAAGAGAGTGTGGGAGCTCATGCTGATGTAACATAGCTCACCCGTGCTCCACCAGAGTTCGGTTCAAACATTCGGCAATTCCATTTTGGGATGGGGAGTGGGGGGCTGTGATTTCCAATAAAATCCCATTGTCCAGCAAAAATTTTCTAAATTCCTTGCTGAGAAATTCTCCCCCTCTATCAACACGAAATTTCTTGAGTTTCCGATCAGTTTGCGTCTTGACAAAACTTTTGTATTGCTTGAATTTTGTAAGCACCTCAGATTTCTCCCTCATGAAATATGTCATCGTGTGTCGTGCCTTGCCATCAGTGAATGTAATAAAATATTGATCTCCCCCTGGAGCTTGAGTGCGTGCCGGTCCCCACACGTTGCTAACTGTCAGATCTCCGATCTCCTTGATCTCCATTTGGCTTTCCTTGGGAAAAGGTTGTACATGCTGTTTTGCCATGATGCATGCCTTGCACTGGGTGGAAGGTTCCACTGTCTCATCCACCTCCATCCCTAAAACCATATCCTTCTCCTTGAGCATTTTTACTGACCTCATGTTTAAATGTCCAAATATTCTATGCCATTCATCCTATGTCCTGCCATCCTTGGCTGGGTATGCTTGGTCTTGTTTGGCTATGCTTTTGACGTTCATGTCAAATAAGCAGTTCACTAGCTGGTCCTCCATAATAATAGATTTGTTTGGTGCCTGGAACTTTACCCCTGGTGATACAAATAGAACTTTGATTCCAGCCTCAAGTGCGCGTGAGATCGAAATAAGATTAAAAGGTGCATCAGGTGCGTGTACCATGTCCTTCGGGGTAAGAATTGAGGTTTTCCCATCCACAGTACTTTCCAACCGTATTGTGCCTCGTCCAAGTCCAGGTGATTTTCCAAAACCAGAAATTTGATGTCCGGGGGTAGGGGTGTAATTGGTAAGAATACTTTTATCCCACGCTATGTGTGATGTGCATGCCAAGTCTGCCAACCAAGAATCAGGTGAGATGGCCAGCGCAACATCCTCCCCACAATCCCTACAGAAAGCAAATTCCTCATCTGCTGCCACGTGGGCTTCCGTTGGACCCTTGTTCTTCCCTCCGAATTTCCCCTTTCCAAATTTAGACTTCTTGGGGCAGTGCTTGCTAATGAGCCCCTTTTCCCCGCATTCATAACAGGTGATATTGGGATTAAATTTCTTTTTCCCAGGCTTTCCCATCAAGGCCATATCATCCGAATTTCGCAGATTAAGCCATTGATCATGTTCCAGAATCCGGGCTATTAATGTGGGTGCAGCCTTTAGGACTGTAGTGTCTATAGAAGCAATGTAATTGTTCCAGTTCTCAGGAAGTGAGGTTAGCAGAATAATGGAGAATTCCTCCCCATCAATCTTCTGTCCTAAATTGTGCAGCTCCTCCTGATAGCTGCGCAATGTCTGAATGTGTTCATCTATGGGTGTCTCATCCCCACATTGAGACCAAAATAGTTTCCGCTGCACCAAGACAATTCCTAGTGCCCCCTGAGTCTCCAACAAGGATTTCAAAGTATCCCATGCTTCCTTCGCGCTTGTTGAACTCGCAACATACACCAACATCTTGTTGGCCACCCTTAATTGGATCACAGACAATGCCGTCCCTGTCCTTCTTACGCCATGTGGTTTGTTGGGCCGCATCTGTTGGTAGGGTAATCGATCCGTTGACATTTTCCCACAAGTCTTGCCCCATCAAAATATCCATCATTTTGATTTTCCAAACAGCGTAATTTTCGGCACCTGCCAAGGGCTCAATACGGTAAACATTCATGTGTGTCGAAGCATTTGAAACATCGGCCATCATTCAAATTTGATCCGGGTGTTATCAGTTTGAGTATAGCATGATCATGAAAAATTCAGTTAATGCCAGGGCCCATAACCTGTTGAGCAAGAGAGGACTCGATAGAGTAAACAAACTTTGTTAAAATAATCAACTATGTACATAGAACTTTTATACTAAACGTTGCAAGCATTGCTCAGTAAGCTAATCGGTAAACTACAATCGGTATTATAAATAAATGTGGCTATGTATCACCACCATGTTCAGTAGTCAGTGTCAGTGTCGCCTGATACGTACTCCTGTTCTCAACAATGGGACCCCTTGACTAAGCCCCAGCCAAGCCGAAAGTTTTTGTAGGAGATAATCTAGGTCACAGTCACTATTGACTTGGAGTGGAGTTAGTCTCTGGTAGCTGACCTAATATATCAGATGACAAGTCGATCTGATTGATATAAGGTCTGCTCCAACTTAACAGTGGCGTGGTGAAGGGGTCCCATCGGTTGTCATCAGCTGAAATCACACAGGAAACATACCTCATGTGAGGTCATAATCATTTAATCAGTAGATAAGATAGATAAAATATTGAGCAAGATTCAGCTGAGGAGGGGCTCATCAAGCATGGAGACCCCTCGTGGGCCAACATTGAACACAGAGACTCCTCCTAGTACTACCAAAAAACGCCAGCCATGCAGTCCCACACAAAAATTGAAGGAAATTCTCAATGCCATCAAAGCTGCAAACTGGACGTTATCCAAATTCTTCTATTACCTTTTCCGATTGGAAGGTGACGACTCACAGCCTATAGTTCGAGAGAGTCAGCACAAGCAAATGGTCACTGGGATGTTAAATGGCTCCTCGAAACCCCCATTTGGTGTTATAATCAACCTCATACACCGAAGTGCAGGGCATGTGGACTATAGGAAGGATGATGAGACAAGCATGGATAAAGTATTTCAACCAGGGATCCTACCCGATAGCATCAAACATGCAAAGCCTGCACTCACTGTGTGGGCTGTTTCCTTGGTGTCCAATCTTGTACGTGCAGAAGGGCAACAAATGATCAGGCGAGAAACCGGTTTGCATTTGAGGGCGTCGGGGAAACCAAAGGGTGGGCCAAATGCACGCATGCACGCCAAGCGCGCAATGTGGGATGCTGTGGACTCCTTTAATTTGGGGAACATGCAGAAGATTGCAGAGAAAAATGCACCTGTTCATTGGGAAGTTGTGTCGTCCTATGTGAATCCAGACCATGACATGCCAGAAGACAGTCAAGTAGCAGGAGTTCGTAGATATCGGCCCCAGAATGTTGTTCATAAAGATTCCACTTTGGCCCAAGTTTATACTGACAAATCTTCAGGTGTGTACCAGCACAATCATGTCAATGACATTTGGACGCTCAGAACGAGCAAACGTGTATGCCTTATGCCGTGGTATCCTGTACTTTGCTGTCAAAGCCCATCACTCAATATTCCGCGTCGAAAGTCGGCTTGGTCAATCAGTTGCTTATTCATCAGTGTATGAGGCGCTTCATGGCATGGCAGAGCAGAAGCTCAATGACCTAAAAGAAGCACTTCGCCCAGGTTCTGGGCGCCACGTAATTACTGTCAGTGATAACACCCAGACCTTCGTGAAACCACACAATCATAGAATTGGACACGAGAAGAAAATGATCAAAGGGCTTGCTGGAACTGCTGTGGAGAGAAAATAATAGTATGGTGCCGAGTAAGGTATAGGCTGGGGCATTGTGTAAGGATAAAACATTGGGAGTGGGGCGGAAGGCAAAGAAGGAGGGTAGTGGATGGGAGATTGTGTTGGTTGCAATGGCGGCACTGTAGTTTTTGTCACGCGAGAGGTACTAGCAGAAATCGGGGCTGGTGGAATGTTCTCTTTCATCGCAGCTGATTCGACTTGTTGTTTTCCAGCTAAAGAAGGAATCAATGACAAGATATGCCTGCATCAGACTGAATAATTACCCTTGTTCCTTGCCCTTGTCACCACCGCTTTTCGAGCCTTGATTTCTTTGCTCTTCACAATCTGCCCATCATAGCGCTTGTTGAGATGCTCCAACAACTCAAATAGCATGTCACCATCAGATTGCAAGAACTCCCAGTCCGATAAGAGTGTGTTCAGGCTGTCTCGAGAGTGGAGGAGATGGAACTGATCAAGTACATGGTTGAGGACATGAAGTGGCCAAAAGGCAGTGTCAGGGATTATGCAGAATCATGACCCTTCTTTAAGTGCCCATGATTCATCAGCAAACTCCAAGAGCTTTTGAGTGGCATGATCTTGAACAGCCTTTGTGAGTGGAGGAAGTGGAATGGTTGGAATTCCTGAACCATGAGCATCAATGTCATCAACTGGTGCCAGTGGGACTGATGACATGACTGTTGGCATGGATGAATGATTCCACGAGGGGTCACAAGAGTTGCATGGAAGCGGCTGCTTGGCCTGTTGACAGTTTGCCTTCCCAAGATTGCCTGGATTTCCATATATATCATTTTTCTCGGCTTCAAGACAACGACTTTGTGAATGTGCACACAACAACTGCAAAAGATTTCCATCAAGCGCTCTACCATTGCTGGCAACATTACTCTTATCTCCAAGCAGCTTGTTGTTCATGGCTTTTTTTCGTTTGGCCTTCGGCTTCACATTATTCTTCCTTCCACCCAATCCCAGACTCATCTCTGAATCAGATCCCACTTCGCGAGTTCCCTCCTCCCCTCCCTCTACAATGTTCGAGTTCTGTACAGCAGCCATCACAGAAGGCTCCATGTATGTCCACCCACACGCTTCACTTGTTAGATCTCATCCAGCTCGTCCATTTTGCTGAACCAGTGCATCACAAGAGTTGGGAATTCCAAGATTGATCGAATGTGTGATATTTTTGATGTTCATTCCCATTCCAAATGCGATTGTGGCAATGATAACATGTGTGTGAGGGTTGTTTTGGAAGAGTTGAAGTGTCTTATTATTATAAGATGGTGAAGTCAATGAGTTCCATAGCCGAACACAGCCTAATGGATCCTGTCCAGCCAGAGACCACCCATACATTGCAACCTGAAACCCAAGCTCAAGTGTATGGCAATAGAGAATAACCTTGATACTGTCAGTTGTAAATACCCAGGTAATATCAGGAAATTTGTAATTGTTAAGACCATGTGTAAGCTCTGTGATTACTGTCTGAACATTGGGTCATTCTGTGGACAGTCGCTGGCAGTGGAACTTCCCATGCTTCAGGTTTAATGCTGAACACACTAGTGAGTCATATGTGTGTCCTGGTGCCAATGTTGCAGTTGTGATAACCAATGAGACATGATCAGGAAGCTGTTTAGGAAGGATGGCAGCTTGGTGATATGCTAGTCGAAAATCTACACTCCAGGGAACCAAGACATGAGCCTCATCAATACCGTAGACCACAAGATTCTTCCGGAAGGTCTCATTGCCCACTACCGCATCAAATTCTTTGGATGCGAGCCTCTCCGCAGAAAGAAGCACCACGGACCACTGGCAAATCTCTTCAAATAGATTGCACCCTTCATGTGAAGCTGCACTTAAGCTTTTGGCACTTAGAGACACTGCGTTAAGGCCTACTGCTTCAATTTCTCACACCTGGTATGCCCATAAAAATACAACTCATATCCTGATTTTTTTAAAACTTACATGATTATTTCCAAGCTCTATGAGTGGGGTTACAATTAATGCAATAGGATGGGAGGGTGGTTGGGGTATTCCAGAAACAGGGTTCCGGAGGAGATGTTCCATAACCAGTAGTGGAGCATAAAAAGCTGCCATTTTGCCAGAGCCAGTGGGTGCAATGAATGAGTACAAGAGAAATTTTGTCCAGCGTGTGAGCCCAAGATTCAAGCTGGTATGAGCGGGGGCCATTATTCCATTGAGGGACATGCTCCTCAATGATCCCATGAATCCGCGCCCGCCCTTCCATAGATCGCCATGAGTGCGGCTCGGGGCGCATGCCTCATGTGATGAAACATTTTTCTTTCGGGAGACTTTCGGACGTAAATGCATGACAAAGCATACTCTTTAGGCTATGTTTGGTACAGCTTGGTGTCCGATAACTACGGAACTGACCCCTTCACTACGCCACCCTTAAGTTGATAGAGACTAGAGTGGAGTATTGATACA
>QLOK01010857.1:0-13413 GCA_003313805.1 Tricholoma flavovirens
ACAATTTCCTCATGCCCTTCCTCGCTTTCCATAAATATTAGAATGTTGTCAATAAATACAATGACAGTACATTGATCGATTTCCTCTTTTAGAATATCGTTCATCATATTCTGAAAAGTGGGTGGACTATTAGTCATTCTGAAAAACATGACTAATGGCTCGAATGATCCTCGATGCGTAGTAAAAGCGGCTTTCCATTTGTCTCCTTCTTTGATGCGCACATTATTGTAACCCCATTGTAGATCCAATTTCATAAATCTCTTTGCCCTTCCAACCTTGTCAATAATTTCCAAGCTTGATGGTAAGGGATATGAATTTTTGACTGTCCACTCATTTAGATAGCAGTGGTCAGTACACATGCGCTTTTTCAAGTCTTTTTTTGGAATAAAGAATATGGGTGAAGTTTGTGGGGATTTTGATGGACGTATATAGCCTTTCCTCAATTGCTCATTAATGAAATCATCAACCTCTTTTTGCTCCTGCGGAGATAAGGGATATACTTTTGATTTCTTTGGCACAAATCCAGGCTTCATCTTGATTCCATGATCCCACAGTTTCCTTCTTGGCATTCTTTCTGATTCCTTCTTTTGGAACACTGATAAGTATTTATGATACTTCTCAGGTACCAACTCTTCCATGGTTTTATCAATCTTCGGAGGATTTACATTCCATGATTGCCCTCCATGAATAACTGAAATAGATCAGTGGGATCATTTTTCTCAATCATGATCGGTTTCTCCCTTTTTGGCATCTCTTCATCAGGAACCTCCTCTACTGTGACTGAATACTTTCCTGTGCTACTCTTCTCTCTTCTCATCTTCTTCTCCTTCTTCAACTTTCTACTAAACACATTACACTCCCTAGGGCAACAGTTCATTTTTACTTCCCCAGTTTTCTAATCAACACTAGGGTTATGTTTATGTAACCAATTGTACCCTATTATTAGATTAGTCTTTCCAAGGTTGCACACCTCAAATATGGCTCTCTCTTTGTGACCTTGGTAGGACATAATCAATGTCACCTCTTCAGTATTACTTCCTCCCTTGTTTACTGTTCCATCAATGTTTGATGTGTCTCTTAGTATTTATTGGTTTATATACTAAGTTACAACTGTTGTACAATATTTGAATACTGTTTTTATGATGTGAGTGTACAGTTGCATACATATTCTAAATATAGGACAAATGAGAATTATCCGTCTCACTGTCGCATTCATTGATAATTTAATGTTTTTTGGTGTAATACTATTGTGGAAAAATAAGAAAAATTATGATAGGTAACTGTACATGTTTCCTAACATGATCTCTCCGCTATTACCCTCCCCATTTCCCCAAACCTCCCCTATGCAATGGTGCTTTGCTTTACTGCACACCAAACACGATTTTGCATGGCCCTTGCGGACCTGCATGCACTCCCACTTGCTAGCTGAACATCTAGGAACATTAACTAAAGAAAAACAAAAGAATTTGTCACTTACTTCTTGCAGGGCACCTCTGCTGTCTCCAGAGGTGACCCTTCCTCAATTTCTGTAGTGGTCTCCACTATGGTCTCCGCCTTCTTCACTCGTTTTTTGGGTTTTGGCTGCTCATCAGCCACCTCCTCGGCTCCCGACTCGACCTCCATTGCCAGTGCCTGCTTCTTGCCTTTTTTGGCAGCCTTCCTTGCTGCCTTTGCTGCTGCCAATTCCTCGGCCTCCTTGGCCTCCCTGGCCTCCCTCTCAGTGGCCTCCTGAGACTCTTGTTTCTTTCATTCATTTTCTGCAATCTGTTCCTCCTCCGCTCGTTTTTGGGTCTGCGTTAGCATTTGCAGAAGTGCGATGGACTGATCTGCAGCGGACATGCAAGAAAAATTAAAAGTGCCAACATTGGACATGGTGGTGGAGGCAGGAGGAGAAATGAAATTTTCTAAAAAACATTGCTGAGTCTAGACTTCAATGTTCATGTGCCTCGAAGGCTTGGCCTTAAGGGGGAAATACTGTTACATTCCATTCCACCCAACTCGGACTTCCAATGGAACACCACTCCAAACTCCGATATATGTTGAGATCGATCAGATTCCATTCCAGTGCATAGTGTAGACTTCATACATAGTTACTGTAGTTACTCATAGGATTTTACCTTGGGTTATTACCTTGGGTACTGCCTGTACTGCCAACCACAGCTAACATACATAGCTCTTACCTCGGTCTCTGATCGGATCTCCGATCTCAGATTTAATATTAGTATTTAAACTTAGATATTTCGTTTGTATTCTGCAATTCAAATATCATATGTTATTCACCCTCTTATCTCTTGTCTTCGGACTTCCAATCGGTCCCCTACTCAAATTCCTGATCATCCTCCAGTAAATTAGAACACCATAACAAGCGAAGGGCGCAACTTCTTAAAAGTTGAAGCCAAGTTCTTCTCGATACCCCTCCAGATCTCCGATCGGTTCCCACACGGATTCCCTTTCAGCCTCAGTTCATAACAGCATGATTTAACTTGCAAATGAAAAGTATACCATTGGTCATTCACAAGCATTTGGCATTGTTTACTTGTAGATCAGAAAGACCAAAAAGACTATAACAGTGCCAGTTTTTACTCAATTGAGTTTCTTTAACTTGTGGAAGGGTAGGTAGCTTGGGCACTTTACACTGTGCTGACAAAGGTTGTTTACATTTGTTTGTTCAATTACCAAAATACAGTATCTTGCTCAATTCTTAACCAATTTGTTTGATTTAACTTGGAATCAGAAGATACATTATTGGCCTATCATTGAGATCATATTTGGCATTGTTTGACATTGTTGTGATAAAATATGGTATCTCCTTTAGTTTTTATCCAATTTGCATGACTTAACTTGCCAATAAAAATATGCTGTTGGTCTATCATTGGGAAATATTTACAAGTCCTTACAAAGTAAGACTTGTTCTTTATCATCCCACAACTTAGTGACTTTTTCCATTGATTGATAGATTGATAATTTGGACCATGGCAAAGTATTTCCAAAATAGGAATGAGGCAAAAATGCATATGAACTAATGATATTATATATCAATCTGACCCATTTTTCAAGCTGAGTTCAAAAATATTGTTTGTTTGGTCATGTGACCTGATTGCATTGCTATATTTTGTAATTACTAAATACATCACCTGTATTTTGTTGAAAGTTAATCAGTTGATTTAGAAATGGAAGAGATGTGGGAGACGAGAACTAGTGATATATTTGTTTAGTTTTGGATCATGGCAAACTATTTCCAAAATGGAAAAGTGTATAACACATCTACAATCAAAGTCTTGTATCTCACTCATTTCTTGTCCAATTAGGTTCATTTAATTACAGATGGGAAAGTACATAATTGGCCAATTATTGGGTGAGTATTTGGCATTGTGTGGCATTGCTGTCATGGCTAAATATAGTATCTTCTTTAGTTTTCATCCAATTTGGACAATTTAACTTGCAAATGAAAAATGTTCTGTTGGTCTATCATGAGAAAATACATATTTACAGATGAAAAAGACTGACCCTGTTTTTACTCAATTGAGTTTAACTTGTGGAAGCATATGTAGCTTAGGCACTTTATACCATGCTGACAAAGACTATTTATATTTGTTTGTTAAATCATCAAAATATGTATCTTGCTCAATTCTTGGCCAATTTGTTTTATTTAACTTGAAATAAGAAGATACACTTATTGGTCCTTCCCTGAGATCATGTTTGGCATTGTTTGGCATTGTTTTTCATACTAACTGAATAACATAAAAAGGTTAAGGACTTGTACCTGCCAGTACTGGCCCTCACCCCCAAGTGAAAGGTAGGGTCCTTGATATGATTATTGAAGAGCCAAACTCCTTCAAGCAAGTGAGGAGGCATGCCATGTGCCCTCATCCTCCAAGGGATGAGTGACTCCTGAGCAGCCCACTGGCCACTCACAAGAAAAAGGACCTGGATAAAAATGGTCTGAGTTCGACTCCAGTACAGCCACCATCGGTTCAACATTGAATGGTGGTGGTGGAAGAGGTGGACGACATTGACAAACCTTGCCCCTCTGGTTTGAAACTTTCGGATCCTATTTTATTAGGACCCAAAGATGACCTGGAAAACAAAGACGACCTAGAGGAGGTCATCCACAAATTTACTCAGGATCACTTTCCTGATGGACCAAACTTCAAATGTGAAGTGTTCGATGCATCAGTCCCCACAATGCTACCACCTGAACAGGTCGATGACCTGAATGACATGCTGTTCACCATCTGTGAGGACCTTGCTGGAAAAGCCAAAGCGGAGGGCTGCCTTTCAAAGGAGGACCTTCCACACCTCAGGGAGGAGTGGAAACAGTCTTGTCAGGACATCCTGAATGGTGTCCCTGACAAATTACCTCCCTTGCAGGAGATAAACCACCATATCCCTTTGGTGGACGCTGAGAAGAAGTACAACTACTATCTTCCCAAATGCCCTGACTCAATGAGGAAGCCCCTTGCCAAGAAGATAAGCAAATACTGCAAGACAGGTTGGTGGTGCCCTGCTCCAGCTGAGCAGGCTGCACCAATGCTTGTGGTACCCAAGAAGAATGGGAAATTATGCACTGTGATAAATGCACAGAGATGTAATGATAACATAGTGAAGGACGTTACACCATTCCCAGATCAAGACCTAATAAGGCTTGATGTCACTCAAGCTACATTTCACTTGAAGATTGATCTCTTGGACATGTATGAACAGGTCCGAGTGGAACCAGAAGATGTCTGGAAAACTGCCTTCTCAACAGTTCAGGGCATCTATGAGAGCCTTGTTATGCAACAAGGCAACTGTAATGCACCATCAACCTTCCAGCAGTTGATGAACTCTATATTCAGAGACTACATTGGAGTATTTGTCCACATTTACCTGGATGACATCTTTGTGTTTAGCGAAACAATTGAAGAACACCAGAAACATCTGGCCCTGGTGTTTGACAAGTTACAAGAAAACTCTCTGTTCCTTCGAGCAGAGAAATGCAAACTCTATGCTGAAAAGGTAGAATGTCTCAGTCATATGATTGATGAGCATGGCCTTCATGCTGACAATGACAAGATGGCACAGATATGAGAGTGGAAGACCTCATAACTACCATGAGGTCCAAAGATTCCTTGGCCTCATGCAGTATCTGGCACACTTTTTGCCAGACATCAGTGCATTCACCAGCCTGCTGTCCTCAATCACAGAAACTGTCAAGCCCTGCATTGGCGACTGTTGCATGACCACTGCTTCCAGATGATCAAAAACATCTGTTGCACAACTCCAGTGCTGAAGCCAATTGACCATGAATCACCTGAACCTATCTGGGTGATTTGTGATGCTTCAGTCTTTGGGACTGGAGCAATGTATGGACAGGGACCAGAATGGCAGACTTGTCAACCAGCTGGTGTCCTGTCCAAGAAGTTCTCAGATGCTCAAAGGAACTACAGGACCTTTGAGCATGAGACAATCGCCATACTTGAGGCTCTCCTCAAGTGGGAAGACAAGTTGATCGGTAGACATATTCATGTCATCACCAATCACCAGGTGCTGGAGGTTTTCCAAACCCAGCATTGACTCTCTGCTAGACAAACACAATGGATTGAATATCTATCACATTTCGACTTTGACATTCATTATGTCAAAGGCAAACTGAACAAAGTAGTGGATGCTCTGTCCTGCTACTACCAGTTTGACTCTTGGGATGATGCCCCTCTAGTCCAGCACTACATCTTCGCAGACATACGCCTCAACTCAAACCACGAGGACCTCCCATGGGACCAACACCTCAAACTAAAAAATCGAGTGATTGAGACTTGATCTGCTGCCTCTCAGAAACAACAGATTGGTGAACAACTCAGAGCTCTCTGAGAGAGGATTGTAGAGCAGGAAAGTGCTGCTCTGCGAATGAGCGCAGGCATGGAAGGGGAAGCTTCCCCTTCTCCCAATAGGAACAAAGGATCGAAGGATGACCCTTCAATCTTTGAATCTCAATCAAAAGGGCCCAACCTCCAGAAGGAGTGGGATCCCTCAAACAATGACATCTGGAAAGGATACATCATTGACAGTGTTTTCAAGAATCTTCTTTAAAAGCTTGAGGATCACCTGGGCTTCGAGATTTGGGACAGCTTCATATGGATGAAGAATCGAGATGGAGAGGAAGTTTTGTGTGTTCCCTCCACCAGTTCCAAGGGTATGACCTTACATGGTTGTATCATTGAGCAGGCCCATACAATCATAGGGCATTTTGGCCCTTTGAAGATGTTGGAATACATCCACCATTGGTATTGGTGGCCTCAACTTCAATATGAGGTTGAGACTTTCTGCAACTCGTGTGAACAATGTGTTTGCTCAAAAGGGGAATATCACTCACCTCACGGCAAGCTGCACTCCCTGCCAACCCCTGTGTGACCCTGCAAGTCCACAGGCATGGACTTCATCAGACCATTTCCCAAGTCCGATGAGTGTGACTACCTTTGGATTGTAATCTGTCATCTATCTTCAATGGTTCACTTGATACCATTTAATATGATGATGACAGCTACCAAATTATCTCCTTTGTTCATAAAGGAGATTGTCCACCTCCACAGACTTCCCAAGTCAATCGTATGTGATCAAGACTCAAAATTCACGTCCAAATAGTGGCATGAAGTGCACCATATCTTGGACATCAAGCTATTGATGTCCACCTCATTCCACACTCAGACAGATGGAATCACTGAGAGAGTGAATTGTTCAATCACTCAGATCTTATGTGTGTTTATTTCATCCAACCAAAGAGATTGGGTGAAACTGCTGCCCTTGGTAGAGTTCGCCATAAACTCTACCATCAACAGGGCGATGGGCATGGCCCCATTTGAGATATGCAGCAGAATCCTGCCTTGGATGATGCAGGACCTTCCACTAGCAGAATGCATCCCACCTTGGGTGCACACATTTGCCATGAATGCCCTTTGCAACATAGCAGTCACACATGATTGCATTATCACTGAATGAGTATTTCAGTGATACTATACTAAAAAGCATTGGCACGACGAGCCCAATGTCGAACAGGGAGACCTCGTCTACCTGTCGATGAAGAACCTGGCCCTGCCCAAAGGATGGGCCAGTAAACTTCTACCTAAATTCATAGGTCCTTACAAGGTCTTATGAGCCCTCCCAGAGGAACTCAAGCGCAGGTGTATCCACCTGCGCTTCCATGTGAGCCTTCTCAGGCCACATCACCCCAACAATGATGCTCTGTTTCCCAACAGGCATACTCTGGAAGCATACAACTTCAACGCACCTGATGACACCAAATGGTATGTGGAAGAAATTATGGCCCACAGATGGGTGGGCCATAACATCCAATTCAAGGTTAAGTGGAGTCTGGGCAACACCACTTGGGAGCCTTTAGCAAACTGCAATGAACTAGCAGCTCTTGACTTGTATCTGTCACTGATGGGCATCAGCAACTGGAGGAGCCTCCAGAGGCATGCAGTGGGCACTGCACACAGAAGAAAGTGAGAAGGAAGGGCCTAGAGCCCTTCAGAGTCAGCTGGGACATATAACACATGAGCCCACAGCTGACCCAGGATTCAAACTCTGCAACTGTATATGACACACCACAGAGTTCAATTTTTTTTTTCTTGCCCATCACTTTGGTACTCACCATGGTGACCCATCAAGATGCAGATGACCCAATGGGGGATGATGAAGACAAACATCTCTCTCAGCATGCATGTGAGATCGACCCTGGGGGTCGATCTCAAAAGGGGAAGAAGAAGAGGAGGTCTGAGCCACCCAGCTTGGACAGTGAAGAGGAAGGAAGGAGGATGCATTGTTTGCCAAGCCCTGGTGAACTATGAACTCAGGCATGAGTCAACCAACAGAGCACCCAAGGAGAACGACAGAGGAGAGACGGTGTAGGCACCAGTGCCTATACCACTAGCTCATGGTGCAGCAACAAGCATGGTAACCTCATTCATTGAGGCCAATGTAGTGTGTGCTCAGACTATGTGTTACACATCTATGGGCATGCCCTAGATGAGGATCCTGAATTCTTCGATGCAAGAGATCGTTGAGACAACAATTTGACCCACTCTCTGAGGGCCAAATACGATAGAACCTTCAACGATTACAATGAAGATATTTTGAGGCTCAAGGACTTCATCCAGGACCTTGAGGATGAATTAGGCCATGCCAAGGGTCTATTAGATGATCGAAGGACCAAGAGGCCCTGCACTTGAGAGCCTTCACCTCCCCCTGAGATGCCTCAGAGGAACCCTTATGTGGCTGCTGCCTCTAGGCTGGCTGCTCCACGCATTGCACCTCCCCAAGTTAGGGATGCAGATGTCAAGATGAAGGTGGTGTACCAACCCCTTCCTACCCTTCCTCCTCTGAAGCATCAGGCTTTGGTACCTCATTTATCCAGACCAGTGAACTGGATCTCAGTGGGTAGGCTTCCAGGGACTCTCATGTCAGCAATTCCTCAGAACACTGAGGAATTCAACAATTGGGCTCAGGCAGCACACACCCCTGATAATTACCCTGATCTCCAATTATGTCAATGAGATCCCACCAGTGGCTAGAAGCCCACTGATGATTCATGCTCTGGTGAGCTGGAGGCTTCCCAGCTGGCTCCCAGAGGAGCAACAGTCCAATCATGGAGTGCATTGACTGAAGGACCCCACTCACTTGGCGCAACTGAGCATGACTGATTCAGCTGAGCTCTGGGCTCAGTTCATGCACTGTCATAGGTACCAGTGGCAAACCACACCCAGTATCCTGCTGGACCTGCACAGGGTCTTGCTCCCACACATCAGGGGAAACCTCCTGACCCGACAACAAGCCCCTGCTGGGCTATCCAAGTGGCAAAGGTTTGGGCTTTACCTTTGCCTGGCAGAGGTATTTGTCCTACCTGGACTATACCGCCAGGTGCAAGAGCAAGAGCACATCACCCTGGCCACATATCACACTTGACTACCACTGTTGAGTGTCACCAACAACAACACCATCGAAGAGGTTGTCCAACACCTCGCGGTGATGGGAGTCATGGACCTCAAGGTCCATGGAGCACACCATTACACTTACAGTTGGCTGTCTCATATGGCCAACATGAGCAACACTCACCTGGAAGAACCCAAGGCAGCTTCAGTGGTCTTGTACCGACTGAGACAATCACAGCCTGGTCCAGAGGATGCTCCTCTGATGACCAAACCCTGTTGGTGGACACCTGGCCCCACCAACATCTCTTACTCAGCCCCTCATCCCAAGAGGAAACAAGAGCCTATCACCCCCATTAGGGGCAGTCCCATCAGTTACCCAGCTGGAACCCTGGCTGGACCTAGTTCATATCCACTGGGCACTGCCTGGGGATTATCTGAGTCCATGCATGCAGTTCGACCCAGCATGCCCCTCCTGCCTCCAGCGGGGCCCTCCACACAGGGCCCTGCTCAATCCAGCAGTTCGAGCCTGGGGCCAGATGATCCTGACCCCACTGGAGGCTGGAGTGGTGTACCCATCACTACCAAACTCACTCAGGGCCAAAAGAGGGCCCTGAAGATTAAACAACAGGTTGAGTCAGGGATCCCTCCAAGAGGGTTTGGAGGAGGATTTTCCTCCAAATGGTTCATGGTCATTGCGAACTCATCGCAATGAAAGAAGAAGTCTGGAGATGTCAGTGACAGCACTGACAACATTTCTGATGATGACCCTGACCCCATGCTGTCAGCGGCCCTTCAATCTCAGGGAGCACTCCCTGAGACACCAGTATCTCAAGTGCTGTCTCTACCAAGCTCAGGGGTCCCTGACCATGAGCAACCAATCGAACTCATGCCCAGCCCTGAGCATAATGCAATGATCGCAGAAGTATTCATGGGCATGTCATCAACAAAACCTGTTGATGACCTTACTCTCAACAACCTAGGATTGGCCAATGAGGATGAGCCCAAGGACAATCCTACTAGGATGTAGATCATCCCCTTTTACACAAAAAAGACAGCTGCCTTCCGCCATCAGCTGAAGCCAAAAGGGGAGGGTGTGGTGATCCAGACTTTTATTTATATTTGTTATAATCCAATTGCATTGCCTTTCAAATGGCCCTTATAAGGGACCAGTCTTATGTAATTAATCTAGATCTTTTACTACTTTTACTTCACTACACAAATAATATATGCCATTCATGTTCTGTTGTGTGAAGTCTCAAAAGACCCCCCTACAACTCACAACAAAAACTTACCTGGGGCCCACAACAATGTTCAACTGTCATTGGGCCCATTTCCACTCTTTTGTTGTTGTTGTTGGGCACTGTGGAAGGCATGGGATTGATGGCAGTGGGGCTTGAAGGAGCAGAGGTGGTGGTCAGTGGATGAAGGAGGGATGGTCATAGCAATGTTGGTGCTGGTGAGTGAGTGGATGACATTACTTGGTTATCAACATTTGGCTGTTGTTGAAGTACCTGCGCCAACCCATGACACCATGAAACAGGTCGTGGTAATCAGCGGGTCAGTAATTTCTAACACCATACCCATACCTGCAGACCCTGTGACCCAAACACCATGGTTTTCACCATACCCATGTTATTCCCTATACACCCAGCCTCATGAGCCACTGCTCGTGGGGGGGATTGTGGGTGCCACCTTGTGAATGAGGCCAACAATGAGGCCACATCCATGCCATGTCACCCCAGTGCTGCTGCAATGACAATGCCAACAGCGACAGCAACAACAGCAGCAGCATCAGCAATGGCAACCAAAACCACAACAATGACAACTACAACTACAATGGGGGTAAGAACAACAACAGTGACAATAGCAGTACCTATGACAGCCCCCTCCCTTGCTTGAAGTGCAGGATGAAGGGGGCCATTCATTATCTTTCACTTAGTACTAACAAATGTTTGCCAGCAATTGCATCCAGCCTCGCAAGCCACTGTTTGCAGGGTGAAGTTCTTTTTTGTTTTGTTATCTGGTCATCATGCCCCCTTGCTCGAAACACGAGATGGAGGGGGCTATTTTTTTTACTGATGAGCCTTTGCCCAGCATCACAAGTCCCTCATGGGGTGGATTTGTTTTTTTTGGTTCTTTGTTTTTTAATGTAGTTTATACTAATTACAAGTAGTTAATAAGTGTCAGTCACAGTAAGCTAGACCAGTCTAGGACCTGGTCCAGTCACAAACTGGTTTTGACCAGTTAGTGAACCAATTGCAACTGACATGAACTGGTCCTGTAGGGTCCAGTCCAGTCTTTTTAGTATATGTGAAATAGAAGAACCGGTTTTGGTCCCAGTTCTGCCTCGAGGAGGGTGAAAACCAGGATTGGACCAGACTTTCAAGTACTAGTGATGGACAGTCAAACTGAGTGTCAAAGGAAACAAAGTTGCTGAAAACTCTGACATAAAACACAAGATTCAAGTCGCAATGTGTCCCAATGATTGTGTCAATGATTGGTTCAGCAAAGGATGTGTGATGTGAAAATGTGGACTTGGAGTTCCACATTCCTCATCCATATGATGCATCACTCACAGGGTTGAGTGGTGCTCACAACTGAGTTCCCAGGGTGTTACTCAGTTCCCTTAATCACTTTACCTTGTACTCACAGGGTCTTCTTTCTTTCCTTTTGTTACCTTCACCCTTGAGTAAAGCTAAAGGGGGAGAGTGGTGTGATCCCCACCAACCCTGGGGAATCATGTTTGTACCTATTATATTTAGATGGAGCCAGTCTCTATAAAACCAGCTCCTTCCTAATTTGTACAGTAGCCAAACCTTAGCCTAGACACACACCACTGCAATTATATGTTATTTATACTTGTTGCATGGTGTGATCCTTCTAGGCCCTTGGCCTCACTACAGAAATGAAATGAAAAAAAAAAACATACCTATGGCCCAAGAGATGTTGTTGACATCTCTTGGGCCATTTTTTGTGTGGTTCATCATATCTGTCACCTGCACCTTCTGTTCTTGTCCTGTGCTCATCATCCCCCTCATTGTGCTCCACCACCATGGTTTTGGTTAGGGATCAGCACAGGTATGGGTAAACCTGCAGTGTTTGGGTCATGGGGTATACAGGTACAGTTACAGTGCCTGAAGTTCTGAACCTGTGTCATACCACACCCTTTCACATGGTGTTGCAGGTTTTCATAGGTAGTGCCAAGTTTGGCCCAGCTAGCCAATATCCTATCTTAATTTTACTTAATTTATATATACCAATCTTTATTAATTTACAATGCTTTCAATTTAATATCCACAATGAGAAACCAAGACTGTGGGAATGTGACTGACAATGGTGATCAAACTCAATTGACATTGTTACAACTCTCCACCACTCCATAATGACTGTGATGCCCACACCACAACTGCAAGAGCTGCCTGTGCCACAAACAACAGTTGCATCATTTGGGCCATATGTAAGTTTCTTTTTCCTTGTTTCTTGTCTGCAAACACTAACTAACTATATTCTTTTATGTTTTAGGATTATTTCTACCATTACCAATGGGGACCCCTTAAGGGGGAGACCTGCCAGGTAAGCACCACCCTAGACCTAGACCCATGCCATGTCACAAGCCAACCCCCCAGCACACACAAACAACACAGGTCAACCCAGCACCCTTCCTAACACCTTCCAAAACAGGAGGGAACAAACACCAGGGCCCCACAACAAACAATGGACAGCCCCAGCACCTCACAACCATGATGGACAACCCAGCACCCATCCCCATGCCTGCGAGCAACTGCTTGCAGGGTGGATTGCAGGTGCTAGCAGCCCACAACAATGTTGGCAAGTGCTACAGGATGCCAGGACAACCCCCAACAATTGGCAGCACAGCAGCCCCACCCAGGACACCATGACAATGCCAAACAACTCAGCACCTGACCCATGCCTATGAGCATCTGCTTGTAGGGTGGATTGCAGGTGCTAGCTGGCAAGCACAATGTTGGCAAGCACCACCAGCAGCCCAGGGGTGACAGGAATGATGCCCAGGACCATGGATATGACATGGATGGGGACTGGGATGTAGATGGGGATGGAGACAGGGACAGGGCCAGGGACAAAGATGGGGATGAAGATGAAGACATGATGAGGGGGATGAGAATGACCAGGTGGAGATGAGAATGATGAGGGGAGGACTATAAAGGCAACTTTATGATCAGAGTCCTTAGAACTTGATACTTGCAAGAGAAAACCAGAGTTTAGATTAAAGAAGTAATTACAAATGAAAATGAATACCTTGCAAGGGAAAACCAAAGAGAAAACTCTAAGGAACCTGTTGCAAGGGTGAAACTATATATATGAGGAGTGTGCAACATTCTAAAATACTATGAGCCCCATGTAGATGGAGGCAAACCCAGAAGCAAGCCCAGACAACATTCAGGGAGGTCGCAATCAATTGCTGCTGCAGTCCACATCAGGCCATAATTGGAAATAGGCAGTTGAGGACCATGCAAGTGATCTGTGA
>QLOK01010874.1:0-15163 GCA_003313805.1 Tricholoma flavovirens
CAATAGGTTGAACAAAACAGTGAAAACGTAAGTGGTATTCCAACATCCTGTCAAGGAGTCCAGAGCCTCGCAATTCCCGGGCAATATAAAACATCGCTACCAGTGTTGTCTTGTCTTCTGGCCTTGTTTTGAAATTTTCGAGTTGAAAATGTTGAACTTGAACCCAACGACCGTTGAAAGAGGCGCCGATAGAGAAGCCAAGTCGCAAAACTGTGATGGTACGAGAAATTTCACAAACCTTCCCATGATACTTGAAGATCGAGCCACAGGTCGGCTTGTTCGAAGCAGAACACTTTCACACGGGCAAGCCCGGATACTAATGATGGGGGAGTCAGTGTGGCCCGGGAACAATCACTGGCACTGGCACTGGCACTACTAACTTGAAGTTCCAGATGTCAGTAACATTCCACACAAGAGGTACATAGGGAAAAACACAGATCACCCTGCTCCCGGTGAGTCAAGGGAGATCCCACCACAGTTAGCATAGGCGGATGACAATTAGCAAGTAGTAACAAGTACTAATTCAAGTTCAGGGTTCAAGCGCAGATCCTCCTCATTTGGAACTCAGCGGCATCACATCTTAGGCTTTTCATCCCGACATACTTAGTACTTTGATCAACGACCTGACCTCGTCTTCTGTCTTGAAATAGCGTGGCAATGTAGAAGCCTTGTGATCCAACGCAGAATTCTTATTCCCGCGAAGAGTATCATATGCAAATCATATGCCAGTGGTCAGATCTTGTCTTGTACCTTATCTCTCCAGTCTTCTTGAAGATCGATACCAATATTCTACTTATCTATTCCGATCGAAAAGACCGTCTTATCATCTTCCCCGGGCTAATAGAGCCTTTCAAACCCGTGATATAGAGCCGAATGACCAATATCATGATACTGGGGCCATCAGGAAAATCCGAAAGACTTAAGCAGGCTTAATCTCAGCTTAGGATGCTTATTGGCCGAAAATAAGCAATCGACCTAGCTTACACATGCTTAGCAAGTACTTATAGCTACTTATTTGGGCTTGGGATTCAAAATTTGGTGATCCAAGTATGAAATCTGGTAATCTAAGTTGAATCAAGCATGAATTAAGTTCATTAAGTTGCAAATTAAACTATTCAAGCTAGGTTGTTTTCTCATTTTTGGCTTATTTGTGCTTAACAAGCAATGAGCATGCTAAGCCGAAAATAAGCAGTGTGTGTCAATAGGAGTCCCCGGGCACTCCACATCAGATCATATGCTATTTGTTGCATTTCCAGTGATTGGTTGAGGTGTTAGCCCCCTAGATAGAAGTATACCAAGAGTACCAAGGTTACAAACCGATGGGTATACACTACTGTAGCTAGGGATTATATACTATTACTAGTATTAGTATGTAGTATATGCTGTGTCCATGCTGTGTCTGCTGTGTAGCAATGGCTATGTCAACCTGTAAGTACTGCCTGTACAGCCTAGGTTGAGCCGAGGATGTGACTGATTCAAATCCCAACGCTATTGGCAGAACTTTGTACCATTGGAATATATTTTACTACTGTCCCTTGAAGACTTGAAAGGTGCTGGGAAACTTCCTGAGGAAACTATTCATCCTTCCATGGTTCAATTTCTTGCAACCATTTGTCACCGGCTGGTAGGTTTTTTGATGCACGCGCAACCGAGCACATATTATAGTCCTATTTTATTTTCAACTTGAACTTGCGTACGTGCCATCTGAAAGAGATGTGCCTTAGTATCAGTCCGATGAGGCATGTCCTCAGCTTTAGAAGTTTAGATAGCATAGGCGGGTATCAAGCAAGTAGTAATAAGTAACAAGGAGAAGTTTAGGCTAGACCTTTCACGCTCCCCATATCGCCGTTGACGGGGACCCTCCGCAAACATCCATCGATCCATCATTACAATCTAACTGGCACAATGATGCAATGTGATACATATTACAGCATATGGAAGGTGGACGTCGAGCCCAGGCAAGTTGCTTATTGATTGACATATACACATACAGGATTTTACAATGTGTTACACTTGGAAAGTAGTGTCAAATGTGGGGGGTCAAGAGTCAAGACTTCAGAGTGAAAGAGTGTGGGTAAGTACTTGAGGGAAGGAAGATTAAGCAGAACTGCAATTGTAGTAATCTGTTCAAGAAGCATGTTTGAGATAATGCATAAATGAATTCCGTTGTTTTGATGTTCCGCGTGTCCAGTGGTAGGAAGGATGCGCGAATGCAAATGCAAAAATCGAAGTCGAAGGCTAAAAGTGGAAAGCTCTCGTCAAAGAACAAAAACCAAAGGACCATATCCAAAACGGAACAATTAGCAATGGATTCACTAGAACCAGTAGCATCATATCTATTAGAAAAATATCACATCAGAATAAATTCATTCTAATAAACAAGCTAGATCTCACCTAGGGGGCAGCAGGGGGCATATCTGGCATTAAATAATGAAGCGGTTTGCCCTCAACCCCACCTGGCCCAAAACTACTCTTGTGATTTAACTGCGGGTCTGATCCAGCAGCCCTTGAAGACACTCCATAGTGCGCGGAGGATCGCCTCTGCGTTTGGGTTTCCGTATCGGTGAAAGGTTGGGGTGGGGTGAGCACGGAGGTCGGGGTCGGAATGGAAGGATCATTGGAAATAGCGGTGGGAGAAGAGACGTAGACGGGAACGGGTTTCCTAGGCGTCTTCTTCTTCTCTTGCTGGGAAGAAGTGCCGGAAGCCGCACGGTCCATCCCAGCCACTGCTGCTACATTAGGAGAAGAGGCGAAGGGTGATGGCTGGGCGGTGGTGGGAGTGGCGTACACCGTAGGCGAGGGGTACGCATGCGATGAAAAGTCTCCGGAGCGAGTTCTTGCAACGGGTGGGAGAGACACTGTAGAGTTCACGGAGGAGTTCCTCTTCGTTCCTGTCGCACCACCACCAGAACCAAATTCATTGGATGAAGATTCAGTCAGGCTGGATTGGCGTCTGCCCACATTAACGGGGAGTGCGGCCATTCCCACGACCTCCTCTGAGCTGGAGAACTTCTCAGAGGACAGCGGGAACCCATTTCCGGGGCGTGAGGACTGGAGTTCCTCATCGCTTGGTCCATCTACCATCGGCCTACTTAGCGAGTCCGGGTGGGACCGATGGTGAGCGTTGCCTCCACCGTTAGGGTACATCCTAGGCGACCGGAGCTTGGATGGCTTCCGTTTTGGGCCATCCGCATAGGCGGTGTTGGAGTCCATAGATGAAAGGCCACCCCATCCTTTACGCCTCATGCCAAAGGCGGCCCCGGAGCCTCCGGTATAGGAGGAGGAGGGATGTGTAGATCGTCTGGTGCGGCGGAAGAATAAGTAGAGCCCGAGGACGAGAAGAAGGAAGACAGCGCCGCCGACTACACCGCCCGCGACAGCCCCTTTGTTGACGGAGGAGGCAGTTTGGACTGGGAAAGCGGTGGTGCTGGGATCGGAAGAGGAGGTTGAAGAAGAGGCAGTGGCAGTGGAGGACGAGGTGGTGGAGATGGCAGCGAGACAGCTAGTGTCGGTTGACTCCTGAACGAAGAAGGATAGGCTGCGGGTGTTGTACTCGAAGGCTGGGATGGATGCTGTGGCGATGTAGGTGCCCTGATGCAGAGTGACCTGGGGCCAATTGAAGGATGATGAATTCGGTGAGATATTGCTAGATAGGGTTATCGTAGTGAAGTTGCCTGAAGATTGGTTTACACCGGTAGGAACAGCGCGCCCTGTGACACCATTGGTAAGAGTATGTACAAGGGATTGCGAGGAAGATGTGGGAGGTGGTTGTTGTGAGACGCCATCATTGGTTATTTCCAAAGTCATAGGGTCATTGGGGCCAACATAGATCCATGAGATGGTGCCCGAGGAGCAGGCGGTGAGCTCTTGTATGGAGTTGAAGAAGAGAAGAGGGCTACTCTGTCGAGGCAGGACATCAGATGCCAGGGCTACGAGGAATACTGACAAAAAAGCTAGTAGTGTCGTGGTAAGCTTCATGAAGAACATGACTCGGATGCGAAGAGTTTCAAGGAAGAGCGGAGAGTCTCAGTATCTAGACTCAATCGATGAGCTCGGTTGCTCCGAAGTCTGTGCTACCACGGCTGTGTGCAAGGAAACCGTGTCAGTCAGCGCCGGCGACAGACTCCTTAAGGGCGATGTGCGCACACGGCGATTATCGACCATGTGTTCACTATTCACCCCCCTTCACCAATCTTAAATCTCAAATTACTGCCATAGGTCCAATGGTCTAGTGGTTATGATTTCTGTCTTACATCAATTGGTGTAGAACACAGAAGGTCTCCAGTTCGATCCTGGATTGGACCACTTTTCCTGCTTTTTGGTCGCAAACGTGACTTGAGGGGAGATCGCCAATTTGAACTAACTTATCCATACTACTCGAGGTCACATTTCAAGGTACAAGTTGAGATTCATGATCTTATCCAAGATTCTGAGGGAAACGATAGAGAATCCTAGGTTCGAAGGATTGTGCGGCCTCAACCCGGAGAAGACAGCATGCCAGTTCTAGAAAATGATGGTGGCTCGGAGTCGCGAAGATGAGAAGGACCAAAAGATGTTGGAGATCATACATGGCAGTGATGGGAGCGAGGGTATTGGCCGAACGAACTCGAGTTTCGTATGATGTTGTTGAGCTAAAGCTCGGCTTCGCCATCGACTGCCGATGGTGGCGTGTGTACAATGTGGGTTCGACCACAAAAAAAAGAACTCAGTTCTAGATCATATGTTCCCTGCGAATAAAACCAAACTGCGTGTCGAGACTTGAATGACAAATAGCAAAAACATCTCCCACGAACAGTCACTCCAAAATATCGGAAGAAGCTCGCTTCATAGAAAGACCACAGATGTTGGCCTGGACAGCGTGTAGGAATAAAGAAGCACCTGCCAGCGAATGTAGACGGCTGGCTAAACACCCCTGAGAATGTATCCCCTCGGTACAACCCGAATGGGCGCAAAAACAATCGGCCTCAATGATTGTTTCTCTTGCGGAAATCGGCGCATGAAATACATAGGTTCGACTGGGAACGAATAGAACTCGGCGCCAGATCGTGTATCTCCCCCGTCGAGTGGCGTTAAAACGTGTTGGACTTTGAATACCAGACCAAAGCAACGCAACGAGTATGACATTCAACGAACTTCTTCGTGCCCCGCCATGGAGAACCACGGAAGAAGCCGTTTTCACGGAGATCATGCGAAGAAGAAATGATAGATAACATAACACTCCACCCAAACTTCGGTAGGGATCGAGAAACACCTCCCAGCGACGACAAAGGGTCGACCAGACATGAGAAGATTTCCTTTGAGTTGACGCACAAACCAAGGGTGAAGGTCGGCCGTAATAATGCTGGGATTTGGGACGTGGAGAGCGTTGATTCGTCTTGGAACAACTAGACTAGAAATCAGCGCCAGATTCAAGCGTGTCTGCCAGCACGATAGCTATCAGAACGCGTCTCTAATGAACCAAAGAAGTGACAAGAACCTGAGCTTCTCACTAAGCCTCCCTTCGCAGGCGCAGAACTATCACCCCAGAGAGCCAGAAGAAGCTTACTTCACGGAAATACATAGGGAAAGGAAACGGATAGAAAGCATTTCCCGCCTGAACTGCATGTAGGGATCAGGAAAAACACCTGCCAGTGAAGATAGACGATTAGCTGGACACCCTGAGAATATATCCTCACAAACGGTAAGGGTTAAGTTGATGCACAAAACAAGCGTGCTTGATACAGAAAAACTGACACAAGAATGTTTGACCCGAGTCAAACGGGAAACATGGGGTCGCCCAAGAGTCGCCAGGGAAAACCAGTGAAATTGATGTCAGGAATCTCGGTGCCAATGCCTTCAGCAGATGCAGCATGGGATGCATAGCCTCAGCAGCGTGAGTTCTGCGCTGCGTCTCGATGTCAACCTCTCGAAATGGGAAAGTTCAAACCAAGTGACTCTCCTGATGAGTCAGATGTTGAAGGTGAGTCGTACGGACAAAGCACGGATAATTCTTGTCATACAGATCGGAATGTATAGGGCGCAGTAAGACTGTAATAGTAAAGCGTAGTGGCGAAATCTGGAGAATACTACGAGCATGGAGCTGAGGAACGTGTCATTTGACATAGCAGTTTGATACTTGTTTCCAAAAAGTTCAACTTCACTGATTTGACTTCCATCGATCTCTGGGTCTCTTCTGCGCCAGGAGTGCGACTGCCGGACCCTATGTATTAGACGTACTAGTAGCCTGAGCACTTGCTGAGCGCCATCCATGTCCTCAGTATGTCCTTTTCCCCATTTAGCTAACCTCCACTTGGCAAGCTGCTGGCACGCACAAGCCTTTCGGAGTTGCCACCATCAAAGGTGCCAACTTGAACTTGAAGTCACTGCCAGTGAACGTTCCTGGCAAGTTAATTTACATAACAAAGCATCCCACCGTCATTCAGCCAAGTTCTGACTATGTACATGAATGATTTCAGGTCAAGTCCTTCACGCGTACGATAGATGCACATTATACATCCAACTGATATTCATGCTTTCTGGCCTCCTGCCAGGCGACAATCAAGCGACAATTTGGAATACGACAGCAGATCTGTTGCACGCGACCAACCGTCATAAAGTCCACTCTGACACTTACAATATTGTTCCGAATGTCCGTGGACTGTTTTCCGTCAGACAAGGAAATAGGCTACGCATCTTGTGATCTTTCGATGTCATATGCGAAGTGTAGTTTGGATGCCATTGATCTGGGGCCCTTTACAACCCTTTATCCATTTTGGAATCTGTGTGGACTCGAGGCTATTTCAACTAATCTATCTCCGTATCTCGCAAGATTGCGTTCCGTCTCACGAATGCAATGAACTTTGCTACACCGTGCTTCAGCTCCATGATCCCCAAACCAAACATTCTTTTCTATTTAAATTTCAGCGGCACGATCAGCTTACCCCCTTGGGTTTACCAATGGGCCTGATCCACACGTGTCAACCCCGGCGTTGCATGGCGAATCTCACCCTGGGACCCTCCGGAACGCGCGATATTTGCCAGTCGTCCTTGGCTCCGACAGTTGAATCACATATGACCCAGAACAAACATCCAATGGTGGCAAATACCGACCTCCCTGACTTCTATTACGCTGTATTGGCCCCAAATTATATTAAATTAGTACTACGCTTGAGGTCTAGTTTCTGATGAGCATTCCAAATCTCACACATTGACGGTAGCTCTCGGGGCCCTTGGTGGAACACTTAACCACTCTTCGGTCAAGAAATCAAGGATTCGGCAACTTTTCGGTCGATCGAGTCGTGGTGAAGACACCCCACGTCCTAGCTAAGCGCTAGATGTGATTCGTCTGATCTGGTATGATCACTAGTACAATCTCTGAACATCAGAGACCTTACAGTCGGAACACAAGGCAAGTATTGTTTCCTTGACAGGGTTCGTCATTCGGATGCAGAGATAACAATCCATTCGTAGCCAATGAGCCAACAATGATTTGAGAAATCTCTAGTCCAGGAACGAGGCCATGATTCCTAGTCATTGCAGGGGCTTTGCAAGCACAAGGCGAAGTCACGGTAGCAGCATCTAATCTGTCATAGGATGTGTGGGACCAATGGGGTATTATAACGTTCCTCTGGTGTTATCATATGATCATGACCAGCCATCTGGGCTTCTCCTTCGTAATGGAAGAGGTAGCCAAGGCTTGGGTGCTCTACGATTGTTTGGGTTATTAGACAGGCCAACCTTTCGAATTTTAGCCAACCTGGCCATTGTTAAGTCTTGTGATCATGCAAGACAGAACGAACGTACTTTCTTAGACCCATCCAAGCTACAAATAGAGCAAGGAATGCGGAACCTGCGGACATCCCATAGAACGCGAAAGGATGCTCCTCCATATGACTCGACAACTAACAGAAGAGTTTTTAGCACACGTGCAAGGACAGGAACATTGATAAAACTAACATTCATTCCAAATAACCCTGCGAGTAAAGCCCCAGTGCCTATACCGAGTGTAGCGATAGACACCTATATCTAGTAAGCCAACATGCGCCTCAAGAGCGACATGTGACTTATACCTTGAGATCAAGGGCAAGTAATGCATTGCGGTTAGAGTCAAGAATAAGCTCCACGATTTCCTGAGTAGACTGTACGTTGCTCTATGAAGTCATTAGCAACCATTTGCGATATTTGACTACGAATATGCACACCTCCATATTTTGAGCTTCAATTACGATTTCTTCCACTTGCTTTGCGAAGGACTCCAAAAGAACTTCTAGATCTTCGTGGTCGTGAAGCTCTCGAGAGACGTTGTTTTTTTTATCAGTCAGGTACATCGCCATCATATCTTCGTCTACACATACTGGTCAGTAACCTTGAGACGATGTTGACACAGGCAGCACCTTGTCCTAAAACATCCTCGAGAGCTTCCTCGACCTGTTTTCTTGTCATTGGTGGTGATAAGGTTAGAAAGTTGTCGACTTGCCAGCTTTGCTCTGTTTTGGAAGCTCGTCAGTCTTCGGGAGTAGTGAAGCAACCGTTTGAAACGGTCGTGATCGATATTGTCCTCTAGCTCCGCAAGTAATCCTCCCACTAGATTTCGGATGAATACCATCTCCGCCTCCAGAGCACTCAATACGGATAGCAGGATTGACTCAAGTGCTCTGCAAGGTAACATAAGAAGCAGGATCGACTTGGAGTCTAGGAAATAATACCGAAATTCATATGGTGAGCCAGAACCTTTAGCCTTCAGATTGTGCTAAACTTATGAAATCAATACAGGGCTGGGCTAGTGAGCAACGGAGGCCCACTTCGAGGTGATACAGGAATACAGAATGTAGCCTAGAATCCACTGATCCATACGTATCAAAAAGCATCACTGTGTCGGCTTTTACGAGGGCTCGTATATGAAGTATGTTGACCTGTAAGCATGATGTAAAGCGCCTTGACAAGGGGCAAAACCATACATACAAGGATAGCTTCCCTACGAACAAGGATGGTTGGCACAAGATTTGGTACGCGCGAGTCGATTTTCCGGAGGTCACGAGCCTTTCATTTCGGATGTCAGCCGAAATGAATAGAGCAACGGATCCGTCTATACACACGTTCAGGCGGTGCTCCAGGCTCAGGTCGGATTTCTTGAATTGTCCGGAGATTGTTTTCACCGTCCCTGCAGGAATTGCATTAGAAGGTGAGAAGGCATCCAAGATTCTGATGGCGCAAATTGCTGCAGGTACCTTCGGCATCTAGTACTGTACCTAACTCAGGACAAGGTCACTAGGGTCAAGTCCGACAAATTAGACGAGATGACTCACATCGGAGCATTAGATCCGTTGGTTGACGTCCCTTCATGACTTTCTCTAATATGGCAGCTCTGGCTACATCCTCTTGCTCATCAGACAGGCCCCTGGAGTCGGGACAACGTGGGTGCGCGTGTGACGATGCGATCGAACGGTATGCCGCCGGGCTAGCATGCGGTGAAGGTAGATTCCTCCATTTCTGAGAGTGTGTATTAATGGACAGAATATATACGGAGCGTTGGAGAACGACGAGGGAGCGCAGAGCATGAAACCGATTTCGTCGATGGCGTGAAGGACCCCAAGACAAGGAGCAGCTCTCATTCTTTGAAATGGGGGTAGCTCTGCCAGAATATCCCATTACATGGCTAGTACAGGTTCTCCAGTACCCTGTATGCATGCGCAAATCGAGCCCTGCAAATTCCCAGGTTGTGAGAAGTCGGAGGAAATGTTCAGGTCCAAGGAGTCACGCGATGTGCGTGACCGAGTACCGAACCTGTGGCACGACAGCCATCTCAGGATCATTCAATGCATTGCAATAACACATATGGTCTCACATCTCTAGATCCGTAGCCCTGACTCTCTAGGAAAATCTGGACCTTCTATGTATTTCGCTTTGTGTAACTGTTCAGACTCTGGATTAGACCTTTGATCCATCAGTCAAATCTTGACACGGTCTTTCTTTTCGGCGCCAGATGTTCTTGATTATCTCAATCTGGAGCGATACCTCACTCCTTTCCTGTTTACGGCCTGCAACGTTTTCACAACGTGCTTCACACTTTCCACTGATCGGACATACCCGTGTTCGGCACAGATGAACTATGAGATTAAACATCTGTTGATCTGGTATTTTTTCCAGGCTGAAGGCCTCTAGCAGGCTTATTATATAGCTATGACGACTGGCTCTTCCCCCACCTTGCTTCAACTTCGTACTATGTTCTGGGTCTGACATAAACCCTCCCACTACCTGCATCACCATGTCTGAGACTCAAAGGCTTCTGGAAGCGGCTGCAGCGCTCTCATATCTCCTCCGTTCTAGCGGGGTTCCCCATGCGTTCTATGGAAGCCTTCTAACGGCAGTCCTAGCTAATAGCACGCAGTGTGACGCAAGTGCAGCAACTCAATCTGACCCCAGGTTTACTAATCGTCTTGAAGGAGATTTTCTGTATCGTTGAAAGCAGTCACCCCCATCCCTTCCGGCGAGTCCGTGACGCTATTGCCGGTAGCCAAGATTTCACAACAATACATTCCCCTTGGACCAACCGGTCAGTGCGGTCTCTTCGTCTTCTACCACCTTCTCAAGTGTGTATCAGACTTCATACAACATATCATAGACTGATACCTGCAATTTCGGTGAGAATGCGTACCCACTTCCGGTTGCTTGATGATGCGCTTACAAAGCAAGGAAATACTAGATCGAGATTCTGCCTGCTGGCGAGGCGGGCCCTCGGCATCTTGACACAACTACCGTCGTGAAAATACATGGAGTGCCATTTTTGACGGTATCGGAGTTCCTCCGTGCCAAACTGAAGTCTTGGATCATGTGCGGTTTCTTTTTGATCGTAAAAAGCTGACGTGCCCGTTTAAATGGTTGCCACCAGCCGTGATTTGGACAGCGATGCGCAAGATATCACCTACGTGCTCTCCCATTACTGGAACCGCGTGGATATTAATCGCATACCTGAACAAGACATGGGTCAATTTATTGCTCGTAATAACGCCCTCGCGCCAGCTTGGAGTGCGGTGAAAAGAAAGTACGGAATGTGAGTCAAATCCCACACAGGTGAGGGAACATTGATTCATCTTTGTTACCCTAACAGGTAACCAGCTGATTGGATTTGTGGGAGAAACAATCGCAAAAAAGGGTCGACGTCTTGCTCTGTAAGACTGTACAAGATCATGCTAGTTATCAATGCAACTTAATTATTCCCGCGCCACGTCTTCGATTCAACTTGGGGCCATCCCGACTTTACGGAGTAACTCCGCCTAGTCCGATAGGCTTCGGCAAGTCTGTGCTTGACAGAACTCCAACCTACTCCAACTCCTCAGAGGCCTTTCTATATTACGAGTTTTGTCAACCGGGATTCATCATTCGTATCCGTCGAAAAGAACATGATCAGAATACACCTCACTCATCTCCCTAATGCTCTTGATGCTGTGATTTCTCGTTGCCAAAAGATAAAATGACATTGACTAACAGCAATCTTAACGAGATTGGCATACATTTAATGTGAATCGCGGAGCTCGACACTCGTCTATGCCATTGGGTCAGAATGGACAACGGACCCCCACCGCGTTGAGCTTGAAAGCTGACCGTCTACGCTCAGGGTCACCTGTTACCATCGTAAGCCAGGAAAATAACGGAAATTGGGGTTCCTGCGGTTATGCGGCTTCGTGCGGTAGTTGCGGTTTCCCCTCATGACCTAGTACTCTAAACATTCCAACAGATCATGTAGGGAGATCATGTAACTTATTAATATTGATGGTAGAAACCTTGGTATGCAAGGTCCTGATCAGATGTGTGGAACTAATTCCTTCTACCCGGTAAGGTCCTTCCGTGACCCTGAAGAAACTAAGTTACTTACCCCATGCCCAGAGCTAGACCGAGATCAGGCACACATCACGTGGCTTTCCATATTATTTACTATTTAGTAACACTGTCGTGGCAAATGCCGGTCAATGTTCTACGATCAACTTGAAGTAAAGAGCCATTACAAAAAATTGAATATTTAGTGTAATTCCCTTGGCCATGGGTCCTGTATTCTTTTTGCAATTGTCGTGTGGAGTGTATGTCTCGATAGCCACCACATCCCGAATATTCGTGCAAACAATCCAAAACATGAAATTTACTTAGTTTGTCGTAATGGTGGTTCTGTAACTTTAAGACTAGCATGTCACGCGACTGTGCAATTTATCGTAAGCTAGAAGGCGCCAACTACATTCGATTCGGGCCGTATTGCCGTGTACTTGCAACGCCCACCACTCAGGCTAGTCACGATTTCCGTAATATCACACTATGTGTAACCAATTAGGCCCCACGGCGAGACTGTTAAGGCGAGAAGTGATAATTGGTGGCACTAAAACCTTTAAGTCTAAGGCTTTCAGCGAACAGATGAGACAGGTGTGTGTAAATTATAATGTAAGATTCAGGAGTTGGAGCGTTGTGCCACGGGTTCATAATAAATTCTTGAAGTCAAAAATCGCTCATCGAACTTTCTCAATTTCCAGGTGACAACGAAGCAAAACATCATGTTGCCCTGTCATTCTCAAGCCTGAGCACGATAGTGTCAACATCGACGATGTCGGCTTGATTATGTATAAGAAATCGGAGCCTTTCGGATGCTCAGTTTTGCCAACGCCAAGTTGAAGGTTGAATATTAATGAATAGCTGGATATCAAGTGGTCTTGGCAGACACACAAGAACACGTGGGAGTCTCTTCGGCGCTACGATTGGTCGATAAGGATGTATGCGTTGGTGCGACATTGGGAGACATCCTTCGACTTCGCGAAAGACATCGAATATCGCGAGAGGAGAGGGGATCCTCCGATAGTGCGGTGAATGTTTGGAAAGATTTGTATGTCACTGGAACTTTGAGAATGAATGAACCTAACAGGTTCCAATTGATCAGGATTCAGAACTGACGCCAGGACATGGAATCTAAAGAGCACAACCGCTTGACGCTCCCAGTGTTATTTAACCATGCCAGTGGTCACGAGAATCTAGCTCAGTATGACTCACGATAAAAGTTGTACGGTATAACGTACGAGATTAGCAAGCCACAACGAGAATTTAACGGATAGATCATGTCGGATCATGTGCACTCTCAGATACTGATACGCAGTTTCCTGAGTCGTTGCTTGACATCGCAAACAGGACAGAATTATTGTGATCAACCTGGGTATGCATATCATGCAGTTCAAGATATGGTTTATTTGTAAGGTGGATCAGATAACGCACAGGACACAGAGAGGAATCAGAGGATGCCCACGCAGACAATACATGGGGCGGCCTCATCAAGCCACTGGAAGTTACATCGCCAACTTGACCCTCATTCCCCTTCGTCCACGAAGTCGCAATCCATAGAGATCTCATGAATCACTGTGGTCTTTGGACTAGTCACCCGTGGCCAGACGATATATCGGATATCCGTGTCTTTTTGGTGGGGAAGACGACACTCAAAACTCATACATATAGTCTGATTTCACCATCTTATGTTTATCACCTCTGCTTGCGAATGGGCAACTGAGCCGCGAGGGATGCAAGGCATGTCTAAGGTAGGTGGGTTGTCCGTGGTATGAGGTTTGATGTGGCGCCGGGCTTTTGACTTTGACTGCCCGACAGCCTGAATACCCGTTACATACTTAATTTGAATCGCCGAGGTACACCTGGTTCAATTTTCACTTGCAGCATCGGTTGCCCAAGTTCAAACCTCAGACGATGCAAAATACAATGAGTGGAGTTTGTGTAAATTTTTGCAGTCTGTGAGGGCGGGACTTGGGTTTACACAGAGACAACAGACAACATACATATTATGGCCAGCAATGGGTTTTATACAAAAAACTAAACTACATTATGAGAACAATGAAGGAGATCAGAGCCCTCCAAGCCACCCAGTGCACACTAGGGATATTTTCAGCAATTGCGAATGCAGGGGATGGGAAGTGGTGAGGGGGTGGAAGGACATGCAGTAGTGAAAACACGCTTGCTTGGGGGGATGCCGCAGCCCAAATTGGTAGCAATAACTGTATACAAGGGCGTCAGTGTTATTAGTCTGGGATCTGGACGGATGCTTAGTGAGAAAAGGGGAGATAGAATAACAAAAAGTCCCCTCCAGCTCGCTTTCGCGGGAGGGGGCTGTGGGTTGCACGGGAGAGGGCATCGTCACTGCTGGTCGCTCGTCGCTGTCAGTGGTGCTTCCTCACTGTTGGGGGGCCATCCTCGCTGTGGTGGCTCGTGCTCGCTAGTAGTGGCCTCCCTTGCCGGTAGCTCCCATCATCCTCGCCTGCCTGTGGTGGTCCCGCTCACCCGAAAAAGCCGTGATATCAAAACCCCCCCCTTGGGTGAACCGTGAGAGAGTTACCATACATCCGGGGTCTCTGTCCCAAAACAGGCTATCGCATTATATAATCATAGATATGCAGCGCGTCTCGTTATCGATCATTCAATACAAGATTGTCTCTTGTCTTCCACCACCATCTGGCCCTTCTGGTGATGGATCCTAGTGCTCAGCTACAGCCAACAGGACATTTCATCCACTTTGGGCTTCCAGATGGTACAAGCTTAGACCTTGAAGTTCTGAGAGAACCACAGACATTGAAGGAATTTGTCAGCTGTGATCAATGTCAAACAGTTGTATCCCTTCGTTCTAACTGAAATCTACGAGGTTTTGAAACACACAGATCTTCAAAAAGATGTAAAAAAAGTGTAACTCAAGTAATCAGAGCAACCACTGCTGCTGACAGGCAAGGATCACTGAGTTTGCAACCAATTCCTAGTCTGAGTGAGCCCTTCCATGTCAAATATTGATCATATCTAGTAATAAACTACCTGTAGCTAATCATGATAGACTTCATCACATCAAGTCTACTTCCATCGGTAGCTCTACCACTACTGCTACTTTCTTCACAACTTCAAGTTCATCACTGACAGGATCTTCAACACCTACTGCTGGACATTCAACCCCTCATGCTGTGTCAGGATCTGTGACACCTATTGCTGGACCATCTAACCAAAGTATCCTGCCTCCCAGTTCTCCAACATTCTGGGATGATCTGGACAGATCTTTTTCTGACATGGAACTGGATTTAAGCTTTGATAGTAGCCAGACATTAGATGTAGAACAGCCTCAGGAGCTGTCTCCTATTCATTCCTTGCTGTCTCCACAGAAGAGATGTCA
>QLOK01010956.1:0-14658 GCA_003313805.1 Tricholoma flavovirens
GTCCTTTTCTTCATCATCTGAGCTGTCGTCACTGCTGCCTGAGTCATCCACTGCCTCATCTGCTGCCTGAGTCATCCACTGCCTCATCTGCTGCTTCATCCAAGCTGCCATCATCATCCCACCGGACACCACTGCCTTCTCCCAAGTCCTCTTCTGCTTCATAAGTAGTAGTCTGATTGCTTTTCATGATGCCCTGCTGATGCATGGTGAGATTAGGTTCCTCATCATTCCCCTGTAGCCCTAAACTGGCAAGATGATGCATTTTGCATAGTTGCAAAGGGTTCTTGCCTGAGCCAACCAAATGTCCCTGATTATGCACAACATGTTGATAATACTTGACCAGGAAACCCACAACAAAACCCTACAAAAGGCTTCGTATGGTATAACACAGGTTAGAGGAAGGTAGCAAGGTGGTACTGAACTTTGGGACCTAGGTCAAGGTTGGGGGACTCGATGGCAAGGGAATGCAAGGAATAAAAAGCAGTGTTCAATGAAATATTGAGCTCAATCGGACTACAAAAATTGGATCGACAGAAAGGGAGACAATGGGAGGATGATAATAGGACCAAAAGCGAGGGGAATATGATTAATGCGAGGTAAAAGCAAGGTATGAGGGGCTTGATACAGAGTTTCGATAAAATATCATGGAAGATCATGATGATATCGCAAAACTTCAAACTAGAATGAAAGACTTGGGTTCAAGAGTACAGCCTCTTGAATCAGACTACTGGGACGATAACATGATGGGATTCTCTCTTGAAACAGTACATAATACAAAGTATATATGACATATGAAAAGTAGTCCTAAAAAGGAAAGTGTCCATGTGTTGAACATGAGGCAGGCTGTAATGATCAAAAGGGGCTAATAACTATGGGTAAATGATGAATTGATGTGAAAAGGAGGTAAACAAAGTGAAATCAAAAGGTACATACTTGTGTTCCCTTTGAGGAGTTCAAAATATCTGAAAATACTTCTCATGTCCTTCAAATAATGATCTTATCTATTGTTCTCCATGTGATAGGCTTGTCAAACGATGTTGCGAGGTGCAGAGGTGCAGTACGAGTGCCCGATGATGAGATAATGGCCACCAAGGTGCATGAAGTATGTTCGAAGTTCGTTTGAAGATTTTCAAGGTCATTCAAAGTTGTTTGAGATTGATCAATGATGTTTGGGATGTTCGCAGATGTTCATAGATCGTTCGGATAGACTCTAGAGATGTGAGAAAGATATCCCAAAGGGGTTTGAAGAGGTTCGAAGAAGATCATCAAAGTTCAAGCTTGTTCTAAATAGTTTGAAAAGTTCGAGACCTTGATATTCTTGTTTGAGCTCGATTGAATGTTTGAAACGCGATTGATATTTGTCAAATGATGGTCATATATGGTCGAACAACATGTGTGTACTCCTGCGAATGTTCGATGACGAGTACAAGAACTTTTGAATGGCTCAATATCGCTCTATATTGCTTGAGAATGCGTTCGAAGTTCGATCGAACCGTTCATAGATGTTCCTATGCGCAATGCAAAAACTATAGGATGTTTTCTGAGTACTAAACGCGAGGTGGTCTCATTAATATCCTCTGGGCACAGCAAGATTTGTTCTGATGAGAATATCCCTGCTTCCAACAAAAATCCTACAAGTCTTCCAAACTGCTGACCCATATTATTGACTTCAACAAGTTTGACCACATCCTGGACTGGAGGGAAGGGTTGGAACACAGGCTGTGAACAGTTCAATGACCATCACCAAGTATGGGGGTGGCAAGAAGTTGGGAGCAAAGTGGTTCACAGATGGGGTGTACATGGCTTCTGGGGAAGTCACAGAAGTGTGATTGGTGATGGTGGATAAATTATGGTCAGAATTGGAGGCACTGTGAGATGTGGAGGAAACATTACAGGATGGAGATCTGGATGCTTCTGGAGTTATGTTCTGGATAGTGACACAGACTGTGGGAATTGTGGATGAAGTGCCTGAAGTCAGATGGCTAGGCAGCCAAGGTTTCTTGGTTGGGCCACAATCAAAGTTGAGGCAATGAGGCAGATTGTATATGGTTGCTTGACCCAGAGACTATGAGGTAGGAAAATTATTCAATCAATTAAGAGACAATTCTCATCACAATAGGTACTTATTCATCCTCCTCCTCATCACATTTGAATTCCCCATTGCCAGCTTCAGGCTCATCATCATACATGTAACCATTTACAGACTCTTTGTGACCATTGCCCCCTGTGTTATTTGAATTACTGAGTTCTTCAAGATATCCTTGTTTACATGCATAAGCATGTGTGTTCTTAAGGCTAGACTTGATGAATTCTTCAATTGCCCATCCATGTGGGAATCACTTGAAATGCTCGTGGTGTTCTTGGGCATAGGTGAGTTGGGTGAAAGGGAATTTATAGAATATTAATAATCAATGACACACCACCCAGATGACCTAGGCAATAAGGTGTGTAAGGCTGCCCCAACACAGACTCATGACATCTACCAACACTGAGACCTGCATACACTTGCCAACACTTGCCTGCAGTCACCCACCATCAAAATGCTGACATAACACATCACTGATGCCCTCACCTGCGGTCACCTGCACTTGCACATATCTATACAACAACAACAACAACAGTCACTCATTTCTCAATGACAACACATGAAAGAGAGGTACCACAAACCTTTCTGATACTTACCTGTGCCTGCCTGTGGTCACATGATCATGTGACCTCCCTCAATAATTACCACTGACGATGATGACTCCACACTTTGCACCCATGCACATCAGTTCCAATATTGCTCCACTGATGTGGTGCCTACTTATTCAGTAACTATGCCTGATGTGGCCTCTTGCTGACAGGCCATCTTTTCGGATATATTATGTACATCTTATTTTTCCTACCCTTTGTTCCCACTTCCATGCAATGAAGGTACAGTAGTTTATCATCCCCCATTTACTGTAGCTTATGGTTCCCACTTCCATGCAGCAAAGATAACTTGATCCTGTCTTTCCAGTCCACCTTAAGTCTAGTGTAGGTTGCCAAACCCAGCACCCTTCCACTTTTTTTGTTGACACCAACAACTTTCTTCTTCTACTGAACTAACCCTGTCTCATCAACCTCGTACCTCCATCCCACTCCTCACCAGGAGCACAAGAAGAAGATTGCAGGATTCTGGCCAACCAGCCAAATTAGAGACACTACCAATCACACAACAAAAGCACTGGGATTCCCAACCATCACCACTGCTGTCACCACCATCCACTGATACTGACTTGTCCATTAATGAAAGTACACCTACCACCACCATCACCATCATAACCACCAGGTTGCACCACCTACCACCCAAACCAAAATGTCACCCTCCACACAACCCCTCGCTGAAGTGAAGGTCACCAAGATGAAGGAATGCCCCATGCTCACTGCCAGCAAAATCACACCACTCATCATGCAATCTTGGACCCTCATGTGCAAGCACTACAAGAAGCATGGCAGGAAGACTGACACTGAAATTGTCAGTTATGTTGCTGAGGGCATGTTTGAATCACAACTCATTGCATGGTACCAAGCTGATCAAACCAGGATTGATGCTCTCTCTATGGATTCCTACCTCTCGGAGCTCACCCAACTGGTCCTCGAAAAAACTGGTCACATGACATTCTTGAAACCATCCTCTCTTCATCCCAAGGCAATCAAGTATTTATAGATTGGAAAATTGAGCTCAAGAACCTGAATGCCATCCTTGCCACCTCCACACCAACCAAGGCCCTCACCAAGGCTGAACTTAAAACACAGCTCCAATCCAACCTCCACCCTGACCTGAGACTCAACATCAGTCTCAAACCTGTTCTGGCCATCAATCTCATCCCCTGGGCAATTGAGGTCAAGGAATGTGACCACCAGATGCGGGCTGAAAGATGCTTGCACTCAAAAACTAATTGACACCTCCACTGTGGTGAGAAGAAGGACTTACTCTCTTGACTCACTGATCCACCAGTGAAGGGAAGTGCCTCTGCTACCAGTCCCAACAAAACAAGACAGACTGAGAAGAAATGCCTACCAGTCCTCACACTTGAGGAACAAGCCCTCCTCAACAAACATGCCGGCTGCACACGATGCCACAAATTCAATGCTGGCCATAAAAACACTGACTGCCCAATGAAGGCTGACAACACCTGGCCTGATGCTGAAACCTATGCAACCCTCATGGCACCAGCAACATCTGCACTGGAGGAGGAGAATAAAGACAATGAGACTGACTTGTGTGTCCCTCCCCCTGCTGAAGTCCCCTTCTCCATATCACACCTCCATCCTATGTTATAAGTCACCAGCCCCCTCATCACCAAAGTTCCTGTACAAATCCATCCACTAATGGACATTGGTTCCCCCTCCACAGTGATTAGCCTCAAGCTCTGTGAGCAGCTCAGCCTTTGATGTTATCCTCTTCCCAAAAAGGAAAATAACCTGTCATCACTGAGTAAGCAGAAACTCAACTGTGAGGAGTTTGTCAACCTGGAGCTACAATCAGACTGGGGGGTGTGGAAATTGAGGGTACATAGGATGAAATAAATAAGGGACTATCATCCTGATTATACTAGGAATGCCATTTCTTTCATCCAAACAGATTGTGATCAATATACATGAGCGAATGGCCATTGACAAATGGTCTGGCTTCAACCTTCTCAATCCTCCTCCTCAAACACCCCAGCCCCAAGGCAAACAATGAGTTATACCTCCTCTGACACCAAGAAAAATTTGGACTCCAAAACCACCCACTCTTGAAAACTCTGGAACACCAGCACTCACTGGCTGCTTACTGCCCAGACCAATCATGTCTGCCATGCAAGATTGCATTGAGGGCCTAGCATTCCAAGAACTCCTCAAGGAGAAAGATGCCAAGATGAAACTCAAATTCACAGACCATTTCCCACTTTGTCTCCCTGATAGTACTGAAGACATCCCTGGCCACATGTTTCACTGAATTCGGCTCAAAGACCTCACCAAGATCAATAATGGGAAAGGATATGCAGCACCAAAGAAATACCAAGAACCTTGGAAATGACTGCTAGATGACCACTTGAAGGCAGGCCAGATGAGACCATCTTCCTCAGAATTTGCCTCACCCATGTTCTGCATGCCAAAATACATCACTGGCATACCTGACTTAACAGTTGACCCCCAGTGGGTGAATGACTACCAGGCACTCAACGGTAATACTGTACCAGACAACTTCTCTCTACCCCGCATAGACAATATACTCACCAATTGTGGAAAGGGAAAAATATTTGGCAAGATGGACATGACCAACTCCTTCCAGACCCAAGTACACCCTGATGACATTCACCTCACTGCCATGGGGACGTTATGAATGGACTGTCATGCCACAGGGTGGATGCAACATGCCCACCATGCATCAGTGCTGAATGACTGATGCACTCTGGGAACTCATCAGCAAGATTTGTCATGTGTACCTTGATGACATCATTATATGGTCACAAACTGTGGAGGAACATGAACAAAATTGCACCACCATTCTTGAGGCCCTCCAAAAATCCAGCATATATTGCAACCAGGCAAAATCCAACCTCTTCACCTCTGAGTTATGTTTTCTCAGCCACATCATCTCTGGATCAGGCTTCAAACCTGATCCCCATTGGAGATGCATCTAGCATCTCTCTGGCTGTAGCCTGGCAATGCGGTGGTATGGCAAGAGCTGAACTGCTAACATGTGACTACCTACAGTTCTATCAATGAGATCACATGACTCCCTGGAGTGGTGCCTCACACCACTCCATCCACCCATGTCCCAAGTGGCGACATCCTCATCACCCAGAAGAAAACAACCAGAAACATGGAAACAATGCAAAAAGAAAATAAGGAAAATCTAAAATCTAAGTTTTCTGTAGCTATGAAAAATCTATAGTTGATATAAAAAATGATATAAAGCAAAACTCAACAGGGGGGTGTCCATCCCAATACCTGAAGGGCTCTACTCAAGTCAGCAAGATGGGGGTCTTGATCCCAATCAAGCTTCAGAACAGGAGCAGCAGGTACAGGTGCTACTCCAACAGGCATGACAATGACAGGTTTTCCTGCTCCAATGCCAGAGGGATGACGTCAGGTGATAAATGGTTGAGGTGACATGAGAGGAGGCATAGCTGTGTGAAACATTTTTCGAGACACAAAATTTTGTGGGGGGGCTCGTTGTCGTCTTGTTCGTTGTTGCAGGGTTCTGAATGGCTGCATACAGTCCGTCCTCAGCACCGAAATATCCTGTGGTGGATACATGTTGGGCATTGCTGGCATTGATGTGACATTGTCAGCCCAGTTGAAATGTGCGGGAGGTGGCGAAACAGCTCGTTTAGGGTCAAGCAGGGGTGAGCAGAGGTGTATGGGTGGAAACAGAGGCATAGACAGTGAATGTGGGCTGTCAGCAGTTGTTGATGGCATTGTTAACGATGTGGCAGGGGTGTAGGATGCAGGCAGCAGTGAAACGGCTTGTTGCTGGGGGCTCTGGGGCAAGCTGGGTGTTTGGGATGCGTTTCGCAGGTGTTTTGCTGGGTCAAGCTGTGTACGTCGTCATTCTGGAGCTGCCAGTGGTCCTAAGTTGGGCAGAGCAGGGGATTCAGTTGTCGTTGACGAACATGTCGACGATGATGTGGCGGTGGAACGTGGCGGTTCAAGGTGTGAAACGGGGTTCAGGGGGACGAGTTGGGGGGAACTGGGTCGTCTGGGAGAGGTCCTTGATCGTCATTGATGATGGTGGGGCTGGCAGGGTGGTTTCCTTGAGCAAACAACGCATTCCAACGAATGTGTGTCCTCATCCTTGCATAACTCCGTCTCTAGGGCTGTGGACCGTCGTCGTTGGCTGTCAGGTGTGTGGGTAGCTGCCTCCGGGGTGGTGGTAGCTATTTGTGTGCTGGACACGGTCCTAGATGCCGTTTTAGATGTGATTGTAGCAGAGGTCACTGCCATTGTTGGCAGCAATGCGGCGGGGGCACAGGGAGGTTCTGAGTGCAAAATGGAGGGCTGGGGAGTCTGCAGGGGAGCTGTAGGTCGACTGGGTAGGGTGTGCCGTCGTTTACGAGGTGCTGGTGGTGGTTTTGAGGCAGGGGACGAAGGTGTGGTGGTAGTTGATGACAAAGTTGTCATCATTGATGGCAGTTGTGCAGGCATCATCAATGATGATGTGGCAGCATTGGCAGGGGTGTTGGGCATCTCAGGGTGTGGAATGAAGAGCTGAGGAACAGGTTGAGGCTTGTCATTGGCCTGTACAGCTATGTCGCAGGTGCTGGATGGTTCAGTTGATGTTCCCGTGTCATTCAGTAGATGCAGCAGTTCGTTGTTGGGTGCCATTTGCATAATGGTGTCGGCAGTGGAGGTGGGTGTCGTTTGTGTGGCCGTCGATGACTGTTGTAGGTTGTTGTTTGTCTGCATTGCTGTTTCATGGGTGATGGACTTTTTCAGGGTTTCTTTTGCTTTTACTCCCTGTATTATCCTGTCAAATCCTTCCTTTGTGACCCAATATCCTTCCTCATGACCCAAGTCCATTCCTCTCTCTATTCCTTCCTTTATTCCCAACTTCTTCCCTTCTATCATTCCCAACTTCTCTCCTTCATCCAATGCTCGTATCCAGAGTAATCTAAAGTTCTCACCATTGCTAGTGGTGGCTGGCCAGTTGCAAAACTGGGCGATAGTCTTGCGGTCTGCCATTTCGAGAAAGTGGCAGAAGTCGTGGCAAGCTGATGATGTCGATTCTGATCCCGTACTCGCCATGCCATTTGCAGGTGACGCGACAGCTGCATTGGGAGCATCATTTTTCCTTTTTGAGGACTTCTTCTGGTATCCAGGGCCAGGCATGTCGAACTGTTATACTATGGTTTACAGTTTACGGTTTATGGTGGACAGTTTTCGATGACACAGTGACAACAGAGTTTAGAAACAGACAAGAGGCCTGAGAATAGACACGAGAACTAAGAAAAAGCCTGAGAAGACTCGAGAGAAGCAGCTGACAGTGTGTTAAAGTGTGAAGAACACTCTCATCACCAAGATGGAGACGCGCCTAGCATCTCTCTGGCTGTAGCCTGGCAATGCGGTGGTATGGCAAGAGCTGAACTGCTAACATGTGACTACCTACAGTTCTATCAATGAGATCATGTGACTCCCTGGAGTGGTGCCTCACACCACTCCACCATAAAACTGACTGCATTGCCTCCTGGCCACAATCAACAACTGCCACCAATGTCAGGGGATTTCTGGGATTAACCAGGTACATTGCCACATTCCTACCAGCACTTGCTGAATATATTAGTGTGCTCATGCTGCTCACCACCAAGGAATGTGACTGGGAATTTCCCCCATGGACCACAGAACACCAGGCCACCTTTGAGCACATCAAAGACCTGGTTCTTGGCGCTGACTGTCTCACCATAATTAATTATGATGACAAGGCATCCAACATTTATGTCACCACTGATGCTGTTCTGAGTTTTGGTCCAACTTGGAAAACTGCCCAGCCAGTTGCCTACGACTCATACCAACTCAATGATGCCGAGAAGAATTACCCAGTCCACAAGAAAGAATTACTTGCCATAGTCAAGGCATTTAAGAAATGGCGATCTCACCTACTCAGTGCCCATTTTGAAGTCTTCACCAACCACTGAACTCTCGAATACTTCCAATCACAGAAGGAGATGTCAAGATGAGAAATGAGATGGTCAATGTACATGGCTGACTTTGACTACAATATCACATACATCTGTGGTGAAGAAAACACTGCCACAGGTGCCCTATCAGGCATGCCTAATGCTACACCAGATGCATGCCTTGCTGCTTGCACAATTGCTTACACACACAATGCACCCAAAATGCCAGCTGGCAGCATATTAAACATTGCCACAGATCAGTCACTTCTTGATGCCATTATCACTGGCTATGAAACTGATTCCTTTGCCAAACAACTTATGAAGGACATTGACATGGGGAGCATCAAAGGGGCGACCTCCTCTATGTCGGCCACCGACTTGTGATCCCACACAATCTTAAAGTCCATGAACTACTTTACAATCTGGCACATGACACCTTGGGCCATTTTGGCTTTGATAAAGGCTATGAATCACTCTGCAGCTCCTATTACTGGCCAAACATGCACTGGGACTTGGAAAATGCATACATCCCATCATGCACTGAGTGCCAGAGAAACAAAAACTGGAACAAAAAACCCACTGGTCCTTTGCATCCACTACCAGTACCTGATGACTGCTTTGACACCATTGCCCTGGATTTCATCGGCCCACTACCAGAGGAGAATGGAAAGGACACCATCCTGACCATGATGGACCTCCTTGGTGTTGATATATGCATCACTGGTATTCACTCCTCATACACCGCCACCCAGGTCACTGTAGTGCTCTTCAATAAATGGTTCTGTGAAAATGGTCTCATGTTACACCTTGTCTCTGACAGAGATGCATGCTTCACTGTGGACCTCTGGACCACATGCCACAAGCTCACCAGCATCAAACTAAAAATGTCGACATCCTATCACCCTGAAACCAATGGCAGCAGTGAATGGACAAACAAAACCATGAACCAAGCCATTTGGTACCATGTTGACAGCAACCAGAAGGGCTGGCTAGCCAAACTCCCCCCTGTACACTTCACCATCATGAACACCATGAATGCATCCACTGGCTTCTCTGGTTTCCAACTCAAAACTGGCCAATCTCCACATATCATTCCCTCCATTGCACCCCTCAATGAGAATGCAACCACTGAGCAGATTGTGGCACACGACATCATTACATGTGTCCACCTAGATGTCCAAGAGGCGCAGGACAACCTACTCACAGCCAAAATCCACCAGGCATACCACATCAATGAACACTGGGCACCAGAGGATGTCTACAAGGTCAGTGACCTTATCATGCTCTCCACTGACAATCTCCACCACAATTACAAATGCAAAGGCAAAACACGAGTCACCAAATTCATGCCATGACATGACAGCCCCTACATGGTCACACACACCTTCCCTGAATGCTCAGAATACACCCTCAAACTTCCCAACAACCCCAACACCTTCCCTGGCTTCCATGCACACCTCCTAAAACAATATGTCCCCAATGACCCACTCCTCTTCCCAGACCAGGAGCCTGCCCAACTGGGGCCAATTGTCACTGAAGATGGCACAGAGGAGTGGTACACCAACAAAATTGTGGATGCATGCCAATGTAGCAGGGGTGTACAATACCTTGTCTGTTATGAAGGATATGGGTAGGAACATGATGAGTGGTGCCCTGGCTCAGAAATGGCTGATACAGATGCCCTTGACTGGTGGGAAGATGAAAATGGGACAGAGGTCTAAGACCCACAGAATTTTTTCAAATGGGGAGGGGTGTAAGTCTGCCCCAACACAGACTCACAACATCTACCAACAGAGACCTGTGTATGCTTGCCGACACTCACCTGTGGTCGCCCACCATCAAACTGCTGACATAACATATCACTGATGCCCTCACCTGCAGTCACCTGCACTCGCACATATCTATACAACAACAACACTCACTCATTTCTCAATGACAACACATGAAAGAGAGGTGCCACAAACCTTTCTGATACTTACCTGGGCCCACCTGTGGTCACACGATCATGTGACCTCCCTCGACAATTACCATTGACAATGATGATGACTCCACACTTTGCATGCATGCACATCAGTTCCAATATTGCTCCACTGATGTGGTGCCTAACTTATTCAGTAACTATGCCTGATGTGGCCTCCTGCTGACAGGCCATCTTTTCAAATATACTATGTATATCTTATTTTTCCTAGCCTTTGTTCCCACTTCCATGCAATAAAGGTACAGTAGTTTATCATCCCCCATTTACTGTAGCTTATGGTTCCCACTTCCATGCAGCAAAGATAACTTGATCCTGTCTTGCCAGTCCACCTTAAGTCTAGTGTAGGTTGCCAAGCCCAGCATCCTTCCACTAGCTTAACATCAGTTCTGAGTGTCGATTTTAATGGGTTATGGCAGTTATGTGGGTCACATATGTAGGTCATATTAGGTTATACTGCATTACATAATTTTGCGACATAACCATTGTTCATAATGATTAGATAATCACATCAATACTGTTCTGGTACCAGCCCATGATGCTGACAAGATCTAGAAAGTGTCATCATCCCAATCAAACCTGTGATTGCTGTTGGGTATCAGGGAGCACAAGAGCAAAGCAAAGCTCTGCTCAATCTCAAGCTTCCAAACCAAGCAAGTGTGCAGTATGGAGTCCTGAAGAGGAACAAGCCCTCATCTCTGCACTGCTGGAACACAAAGCTGAAGCTGGCAATGGTACAAACTTCAGGCCTGCCATATGGAGTGCTGTTGCCAAAGAGGTGGGGAGTGCCAATGGTGCTGCAAAGACAGCTGACAGTTGTAAGACCAAGTGGGGACATGTGAGCCACTCCAAATATCATCTCCAAGTTCACATTCATTGAACATCTCTCCTAGATTAAAGAAAGATTTAGAATTGTGGATCAACTGACTAACCTTTCTGGCATCACATGGACTCCTGAGAATGGCCTTGGCCTCACAGATGATATACCCTCAGATCTCAAAGAAGTTTGGAAAGACTATGTTGTGGTATGTGCCCAAATCCTTCTCAATCTTTGCTAATCATGTACAGAAACATCCCAAAACATCTCTGTATGGCAAGAAGGGGTGGAGACTGTATGATAATGTCAAACTCTTGATGCCACACCTTCTATGGGCAAAATTTCACTTCAAGTCCTCAAGGGAGGGCTGACCAAGCTCAAGCAGACAGTAAAAAAATGGAAGGAATCCCTCCTCTTGCAGCTACAAGAGCAGAAGAAGATCTCCTCAGAAGATGGGGACTGGCTTGATCAGGAAGCCAACTTTGTTGATGAAGAAGCACTTATAACATGCTTGAGAATACTTCAGATTATGAGCATGCACTCTCAAGGCTAGACCAAAAGCAGAAGCCTTTATTCAAGAGACTGATAGAACTTGGTGGTGGGATCAGAGGTGTCATTGTTATGGGAAAGAATTCAAAGAGGAAATGTGAGTGATTGCCAATGCCTTAATAAAACAGATGTGACAACTGAAGTGTGATCAGGACCAGAGGAAAGAAAGAAGCCATCACCAGAGAAGAAGAAGGCAGACCCAGTTTTCAATAAGAAGGAGAATGCAACCATTGCTCAGAGAATAGAGATCCTTGGCTGCACTGGTACCATAAACATTCTGGTCCCAAGAAGAGTCAGGTCAACACTGCAGCTCATTATGACAAGATCTATTCAAACTGAAGGCTTAAGCAGCCAATCATTTCTGATTGGGTCTGAAATGAAGTGAAATGGTGGAAGGAATGGGCAAACCTGCAGAGCTCAGGAAAGGCAGGGACTCTAAAATGAACAAAGGAGACCAAGCACCCTCAGGTAAATGAGATGCTTGAGTTGTGGGTAGCAAAGGCAATGGCAGATGGAATCCATGTCACAGGAGAGGTGTTGCAACAAACATGGCACAAGTTTGCTGATCTTGAGAATTACGGAATGACATGGGTACAGGTAAACCCATGATAATGTGTCACAGGTATGCACAGGTACGGGTACAGGTTTGAGTTTGCTGAACCTGGGAAACACTGTACCTGTTTCCATGGTGTTATGGGTATGCATGGGTATTCTGGTTAGGGTTGCAGAAAATATTCAGGCATGGTACATAAATTACTGGTAAAATATTACACATGATTAGTTCACATGATGTTTTGGATAGGTAATTTTTTTAGCTGTCAAACCTTTCTGGTGCTCACGCATGTCCAGTTTCCTGACAATGGTTGCATTCTAGCTATCTACCAGACTCCAAACCAGCCACAGGCATTAAACTTTTTTGCTTATGTAAGCTTGAACTTGAACTTGGATTAATGCATCCCAGGGACTGGCACAACTTGTAAATTTGGTTGTGTTTGTGCTTTGATCTTAGTGTTTGAAGGTCTGGTTCGGTCCAGTTTTTTGACCTCCAAGTAAGGCAACTGGGACCGCAACCGGTCTAAACCAACACACAAACTTGAAGGACCACAACCAAACCAACTAGAACCAGTTCTAGTTGGTTCAGTTGCCTCCAGAAAACTGGTTTTGACTGGTTTTTCCTGGTTTTTTGTGTCTAACTAAATTATATTAGATACTAAATCAAATTAAATACATGTGCACCATGTGAGCAGTTGCTCACAGCAGTGGAGTACTGCTAAAAGAAATGGATAAAAAAAGTTAGCAAGAAAGAAAAAAAAGCCCCACCAACTCTCATTTGTAGCAAGGGTGGGGCGTTGTGCAGGCATGCAGTAGTTGTTGTTGTTGTAGTTGATGGTGTTGTTATTGTTGGTGTTGGTGTTGTTGGTGTTGTTGTTGTTGTGCTGTTGCTGTCCCCGTCATTGCTGCTGTGCCCTTGTCTGTTGTCATCATTGTCGTTGTCATTGTCCCCAGCCATTTGTCACCCTGATTTTCATCGTCCTCGCTGTTCTTTGTCCTCCCCATTCTTCATCTTCACTGTCCTTTGTCCCCACCATTTGTTGTCCCTGTCATTCATTGTCCCCACTATTTGTCATCCCCGCCATGCATTGTCCCTGCTATTTGTCATTCATTGACCCTTGTGATTCGCTGTCGCTTGTTGCATTGTCATCCTCCAGTTGGTGGCTTCCATTGCCATCAGCACCTCCATCTCCCCCCATGAGCAGTGGCTCGCAGGCAGGGTGGCAGCGCTGTGTGATGTGGCACCCATTGATGCCCTGCGGGCAGAGGCTTGCAGCAGTGGCATTTGGTAGGTCATGGTGCTGGGTGTAGTTGGCAAGGTCCAGAAGCAGCCCAATGCAGCCCTGTGAGCAGCAGCTCACAGCGGTGGCAAAGGTGTCATTCAGTGGGTGGGCGATTTCATTATCAAAATGAAAAGTACCTAGAAAAGAAAGAAAAACTTTAGTTAGTTAGTTAGTAAGTAAAAGAAAAGAATCAACTATAAAACAATGTACCCTAGGGCCCAAACGACCCTTGTTTGTTGTTTGGGCCATCTACATACAAAACTGTTACAATGTTTTGCATATTTGTATAGATCAGTCTGTAAAATAGGAAATAAAATTTCGGAATTCTTAAAAATATTATGGAGTATACCTCAATATCACAAGAGGATGCCTGAAAGGTCTCAGGGTCATGTGACATCATTTCATAAGTTAAATAAACCATTTAATTCAGTCACTCATTGTAACAGTTTTGTTGCACTGATTTTTTAGTCAGAAATATGGGCAAATCACATGATTTTGTTAATTATTATAAACAGTTACAAACAATATCATGTGATTAGGTATATATAAGAGCTCTCCACCAGTTGGCATCTCATTCCAACCCCCCACCAATCATGTGCAAGCTCTCTTCTGCTCAAACACTTCAAGTTCTTGAACTTCTTGATGCTGGCCTTTCAGTATGCCCAATTGCTCATCAAACTGGTCTCAGCACTGCTACTATTAGTCGCATTCGCTCTGAGCACCATTCTGACCAACCAAAGTCATTTGGTGGTTGACCTACTAAGCTTACTACTGCTGATGTTGACTATGCCAGGCAGATTATTCATATGGGAAAGGTGGAGAATGCCACCAGGCATGAAATCTGTAGTCAAG
>QLOK01010962.1:3627-14304 GCA_003313805.1 Tricholoma flavovirens
TGAGGCGTTTACGAAATTCAAGCAATACAAAAGTTTTATCAAAACGCAAACTGATCGGAAACTCAAGAAGATTTGTGTTGATGGGGGGGGGGAGAATTTCTTAGCATGGAGTTGAGGAAATTTTTGCTGGACAATGGAATCAATTGGAAGTAACAGCACCCTACTCCCCACCCCAAAATGGAATTGCTGAACGACTGAACTGAACTCTGGTGGAACATGTGCACAAAATGTTACATCAGCATGGACTTCCTCACTCTCTTTGGAAAGAAGCGATCACTTATGCAACCTATCTTAAAAATAGATCACTGACATGTGCGATAAAGGATCACAAAGTACCTGATGAGGTCTTCTGGGGAAAGAAGCCAGATATATCAGATCTGCAGGAATTCAGCAGAACTTGCTGGGTTTTGCAGCAGGATGGCAAAAACTTGAAGCTTGACCTGAAGTCACATCAATTTATTTTTGTGGGAATTGCTGATGGTACTAAAGGCTACAGGTACTATAATTCCCAGACCCATCAGATTCTTACCTCTCAGAATGTGGTATTTATGGCTGAGGAGGACAAATCAGATTTGGTGGAAATCCCTCACCCTGCGCTGCTTGAGGGGGAGAGTGGAAATGATGGCAAGCAGTCTTTGGGTGAAAATGGAAATCAGGCACCAGAAGAAGTAGTAACACATCACACATCAGAAAGGGAAACACACCACAAATCACCATCTCGCATACCAGTCACCCAGGAATGATCATCACATAATGTATTCTTGCCCAACCACTTGTAAACTACAGACTACTGAATAATCCAAATGTCCATGGCCCAAAGGAGTGGCAGCATCACATACCAACTGTAGAATCTGGCCACATCATGATCAATCATGCAATATGATCAGGGCAACACTTGAGGATGATCTGCTTTTGGTAAAGGAAGTGAGGAATAGATCGGATTGGCTGAAATGGAAGGGGGCAATGGACACTGAGATAACACAGTTAACCAAACATGGCACTTTCAAATTAGTTGACTTACCTTCAGATCACAAAGCTATTGCAAGCAAATGGGTGTACCACATCAAACATGATCACATCAGGATGATCACGAAACACAAGGCGAGACTCGTTGCCAAAGGATGTTCCCAGATTCCAGGGATAGATTTTCTGGAGACCTTCACACTGGTCATGCGACTGGAAACCTTTCGATTATTAATAGCACTCATGACTAATTTAGGACTCATGATTCACATGGTCGATGTGGTGGGCACGTACCTAAACAGAACTTTGGAGGAAGTTATTTTTATGATGCAGCCACCTGAATATGACAATGGTACAGGACATGTATGGCAATTATTAAAACCTCTCTACAGATTGAAACAGGCAGGATGAGCCTGGAACGAGGAACTCAATCAAACTTTCCTCAAAATGAATTTCACATGGCTTTTCTCAGATCAATGTGTCTATATTAGGCACACCAATTATGATCTCTTAATTACATCAGTCTATATTGATGACATGACTATTCTTGGATTGGATATTGATGCCATCATGGGAATGAAAGCCAAATTGGGGAAGTACTTCACTATCACAGATTTGGGAGAGGCAAAGCAAATTGTGGGATTAGAATTGGAGAGGAACTTGGGGAAGGCTACTCTCAAAATTATGCAATCTCAATATATCAAGAGGGTCCTAGAAAAATTTGGAATGGCAGACTCACATGCTGTCAGCACACCTTTGGACCCTAATGTCAAATTAATCAGAACACCTGATGATGAACACCACGACATTCCTGAGTACCACAGTGCAATTGGATGACTTATGTATGTGGCAATCGGAATGTGACCTGATATTTTGTTTGCAGTTCAAACACTTAGCCAATTCATGAGCAACCCTGGACCTACTCATTGGACTGTCATCAAACGTGTTTTCTGGTATCTTAATGGCACTCATGAACTTGGAATTATTTACCAGCAAAGGGGAGAAATCAAACCCCTGGTTTATTTGGATGCCAATTGGGGATCAAATGCCAATGATCGAAAGTCTATTTCTGGATATGTCTTCCAGATGGCTGGCAGACTGATCTCTTGGCAATCAAAGAAACAACCCATGGTTGCATTATCATCTATGGAAGCCAAATACATGGCGGAGAGTCTAGCTACATGGCAGGTCATATGGTTATGGACTCTTACTGCCAAACTTGGCATTCCCTATTCCATACCCACCATTCTCAATGTCAACAATCAAGGAGCAATCAATTACTCCAATAACACAATAAATCATGGCCGCACTAAGCACATTGACATACAGCATCACTTCATACATGAAAAGATCATCTCACACAAGATGAATATTCAGTACTGCACAACAGATGACAACTTAGCCAACTTGCTTACCAAAGCATTACCAAAGCTGAAACACAAGGATTTTGTTAATCACTTAGGGATGGCATAGATGTCAAGGGGGAGTGTTGCGATCAGATCTGTATTACATGACACTGAAGCCGACAGCCAAATGTGGCAGTGATCACATAGCCACAATTATTTATAATACCAATCGTTATTTACCGATTAGCTTACTGAGCAATGCTTGCAACATTTAGTATAAAAGTTCTATGTACATAGTTAGCTACCTAACAAAGTTTGTTTACTCTATCAAGTCCTCTACTGCTCAACAGTTATCTGGCAGTAACTTGGTATCAAACCTGTAGATATGGTAGATAGTTTGTAGAACTCCAGGAGTATACTGCAAGCAAAACTGGAGTGAAACTCAAATTCTCTGAAGTCTCAATCAATTTGTACTTAGATTCTGAATGCAAAAGGTGTATATTAAATGTCAAACTAGTCATACAAAATAATTATAGCTGCCCCAGGGAGGCAGCAGGTGATATGTAATGAAAAACTGCCACTTTGCTGGAGAGCAAGATGGTGGGCATAGATGTGGGTGGCCATCCACCGGTGGTGACACAGCCATTAGCACCCAATCCATCCTGTGAGAAAATGCTCACAGCGGTGGGTGCTGGGTGCTGGGTTTTTGTCCCCCCATTCTCCTCCCTTGCCCTGTCCCCCATCCCCTGTCATCATGGCCAAGATGCAGGTGCAAACCACCCAATGAGCAGATGCTTGTAGGCATGGGGCAAGTGGGGTCATTGTCTCCCCTCCCTCTCCCTTGCCCCCCAGCATCTTTCCCCCTCCCTGCTGTCTCCCTTGCCTCATAGCAGAGATGGGTGGTATCATCCCCTGTTTCCCTTGCCTGTCCTTTGCCTCCCATTGTCCAAACATGCAAGGGCAAGACCCTGCAGCAATAAGAGGAGACTCAATCATAGAGAGAGGGGGCACTAAGGCATGGCCAGTATATTGCTATAAGCAGAGGAAATCCCAATAATAATGAACTAAAGAAGGGTCGCTACTCCAACTGTCCAAGATAAGGCTGTAGCCAAGTGATAACAAAGCCAAAGTAATGTAATGGAAAGGAATGTAGGAATGAGTCCATGACTGATATAAATATAGGAAGATGCTGGGGACCCTACCCAGGGGTTGTCCCCTTACACCACCCCTGTGTCAAGGTGTGACATCCTTGATGCACAAGGCCAGACCACAAATGAATGAATTCCCTCCACAACAATGCAAAAAAGGCCAGTACCATGTCCCAAGTTGACTGCTCCACCCAATTCTGACCAATAGCCACACAAATCAACCTTCTGCCTGTCTTCCAGTCTGTGCACTGGTATACCACCCACTCTGATGATGAAAACTGACACAGTTCCCAAATATCAACAACACCATACTCTTGAATGGTGATGTGCATGCTGCTATGCAAAAGAGGTGTTGGATGAGTTGTGACATGCCAACTATTGCAGGGAATGTGAGGATGAGGGAGACCAAACCTGAACTGTTGAGCAATGATGTAGGTGGGACAATGTGCTGCTGGTGGATATGGTTCAGGGCAAGAGCAAATATGGCTGATATTGAAGGATGTCACTGCAAATGGATCAGGAATGGGAATGATGGGTATGGTAGATGATGCCAGTGATGGCTTCATGATGATGGATGGTGGATATGAGATCAAGGATCTTGAATTGAAATGAAGTGACAATAGTTCGATGTTGGCCATTGAAGTGATGATGAATGATAGGTGGTGAAGTAAAGAAGAGCAAAGGTGTGTATGTATAAGTACAAGGATGTTTAAATGAGCAAGTTCAAGTTGAAGTAATACATAAAAGATGAAGAAAGAAAAGCAAGAGTATAAAAATGGCATTATAAATTGGAGTCAGAAATTGAAATATAATGTAAAAATATATAAAAATGCAAAATAAAACATATTGAGTAAGCATACCAGAGGGGGTTCAGGATCCAGGTGTTTCCCAGATGGCTCCAAAAATGCAGGCTGGAAACTCACTAGCCAATGACAACTGCCCTGATGGTGTAGGAGCAGGAGGGAAAATAATACCACCCCAGTGATAGAAGGTGAAAGCAGATGGGGTGGGTGGGCCTCTTCAGGGGTCACAGGATCAATAGTGTGGACAAATGGTTCCAGGTCTGGCTTTGATTTGGGGGGGCAGGAGTGAGTAGTTTCAGTGGTTGGGGGCAAAGGTGGCAGTGGTTTGTTAAGGCCTGGAGGAACAGCAGGGGAGGCAAGGGTAGGAGGTAGGACAAGAGGGGTAGGAGCAGGGGATGGATGAGAGGGGACACAGGCAAGAGAGGGTGGTGACAGAACTTTAAGGGGAGTAGGGATCACAGGAAGAGTATGGAGCTGGGAGGTGGAGTTAATTGTAACAGATCTTGACTCCATATCAGCCCTGAGCTCTTTCACATCCTTTTCCACTCTTTTTACCTTCTCCAATATATCCAACAGTGCATCATTGAATGCTGTGCACTCATGTTGCTGTTTCCCACCATTCGGCATTGCATTAATGTTGTAGGGAGCTGGGGAAGGGAGTTGGATAGCTGTTGCAACCATCACTGGTGGGTCTACAAACTTTTATACTAAACGTTGCAAGCATTGCTCAGTAAGCTAATCGGTAAATAACGATCAGTATTATAAATAATTGTGGCTATGTGATCACTGCCACATTTGGCTGTCAGCATCAGTGTCATGTAATACAGATCTGATCGCAACACTCCCCCTCAACACCTACACCATCCCTAAGTGATTAACAAAATCCTTGTGCTTCAGCTTTGGTAATGCTTTGGTAAGCAAGTCAGCTAAGTTGTCGTCCGTCGCACAGTACTGAATATTTATCTCGTGTGAGATGATCTTTTCATGTACAAAGTGATGCTGGATGTCAATGTGCTTAGTGCAGCCATGATTTATCGTGTTATTGGAGTAATTGATTGCTCCCTGATTGTCAACATCGAGAGAAGTGGGTCTGGAATAGGGAATGCCAAGTTCGGTAGTAAGAGTTCATAACCATATGACCTGCCATGTAGCTAGACTTTCTGCCATGTATTCAGCTTCCATAGATGATAATGTGACCATGGGTTGTTTCTTTGATTGCCAAGAGATCGGTCTGCCAGCCATCTGGAAGACATATCCAGAAATAGACTTTTGATTGTTGACATTTGATCCCCAATCGGCATCTGAATAAGCCAGGGGTTCGACTTCTCCCCCTTGCCAGTAAATAATTCCAAGGTCACAAGTGCTGTTAAGATACCAGAAAACATGTTTGACAGCAGTCCAATGAGTAGGTCCAGGGTTGCTCATGAATTGGCTAAGTGTTTGAACTGCAAATGAGATATCAGGTCACATTCCGATTGCTGCATACATAAGCAATCCAATTGCACTGCAGTACTCAGGAATGTCATGGTGTTCATCATCAGGTGTTCTGATTAATTTGACGTTAGGGTCCAAAGGTGTGCTGACAGGGTGCAAGTCTGCCATTCCAAATTTTTCAAGGACCCTCTTGATATATTGAGATTGCATAATTTTGAGAGTAGCCTTCCCCAAGTTCCTCTCCAATTCTAATCCCACAATTTGCTTTGCCTCTCCCAAATCTGTGATAGTGAAGTACTTCCCCAATTTGGCTTTCATTCCAATGATGGCATTAATATCCAATCCAAGAATAGTCATGTCGTCAATATGGACTGATGTGATTAAGAGATCATGATTGGTGTGCCTAATATAGACACATTGATCTGAGAAAAGCCACATGAAATTCATTTTGAGGAAAGTTTGATTGAGTTCCTCATTCCAGGCCTGTCCTGCCTGTTTCAATCCATAGAGAGGTTTTAATAATTGCCATACATGTCCTGTACCATTGTCATATTCAGGTGGCTGTATCATAAGAATAACTTCCTCCAAAGTTCCATTCAGGTATGCGCCCACCATGTCAACCATGTGAATCACGAGTCCTAAATTAGTCGTGAGTGCTATTAATAACCAAAAGGTTTCTAGTTGCATGACTGGTGCGAAGGTCTCCAGAAAATCTATCCCCAGAATCTGGGAACATCCTTTGGCAACGAGTCTCGCCTTGTGTTTTGTGATTGTCCTGATGTGACCATGTTTGATGTGGTACACCCATTTGCTCGCAATGGCTTTGCAATCTGAAGGTAAGTCAACTAATTTGAAAGTGCCACATTTGGTCAACTGTGTTATCTTGGTGTCCATTGCCCCCTTCCATTTCAGCCAATCCAATCTATCCCTCACTTCCTTTACTGAAAGCAGATCATCCTCCAGTGTTGCCCCAATCATTGCGTGATCAATCATGATGTGGCCAGATTCTACAGTTGGTATGTACATGATGCTGCCACTCCTTTGGGCCACAGGCATTCAGATTATTCAGCAGCCAGTAGTTTACGAGTGGTTGAGCAAGAATACATGATGATTGTTCCTGGGTGACTGGTATGCAAGATGGTGATTTGTGGTGCATTTCCCTTTCTGATGCATGATGTGTTACTTCATCTGGTGCCTGATTTCCATTTTCACCCAAGGGCTGCTTGCCATCATTTCTACTCTCTGCTAAGGTTGTGCTTATTGCAAGGGAGGAATTAGAAAATGTGCAGGCTTTCTGAAGGGGGACAAATGAGACTTGGCTTCAACTTATAAGAAGTTGTGCCTTTCCTCTTGATTAGGGTTGTTTCTGATTTACTGGACTTGAATGCGAATGTGCGGGTTATGTGCTGGGTTTCTGTACTAGACAACAAGTGAGGATGAAGATTCCAAGTAGTGCTTAACTAATCAATATTCAAACTGAATAGCTCATCCTAATGTGTGAGCTTATATACTAAGTACAAATGTTTCTACAATAATCTAATAGAGTATACAATGACTATTACTAATAGATGAGTAAGATAACTCAGGGATTACATGGGTTGCCCAAAGCCTAGAATATTCCACAGTGTTCTCTCCTATTTTTCCTGAGTTGGACTTGTAGTACCTGATTGCTATTTCAGTTTACTAATCCTCGTGATCCTTCCTATCTGTATTACCATGGTCATCCTGTGGGCTTTGTGATGTCAGAAGATTGGAGCATGACAAACCTCAACCCTATTGAACATTTGTGGAACTATCTCAAAAGAAGGCTGGGGGACTATGAAGAACCAGCAAACAGTGTTAATGAACTTTGGGAGACGGTGCAGAAGGAGTGGGAAGCAATTCCAAAGGAAGAGTGTCAGAAACTGATTGAAAGCATGCATAGAAGCCTTGCAGCAGTAATCAGAGCAAAGGGAGGCTATACCAAGTACTAGTTGATTGAAATTTTAATATAAAAAATCAGTGCAACAAAACCCTTCCAATGAGTGACAACTTTAAGTAACATGGGAAAGTTACCAAATGGAGTTATGCAAACTTGTGGCTGTGTCAGTGAGAAGATATTATGTTGAAGTATATTATGTGATATTTTCAAGAATTTAGCAAATTTATTTCCTGAGATATAAAGGCATCTTTCCAAAAGTACAAAACATCGGAAGGGTTTTGTTGCCTACTGTACTTGCTGTGCTTGGACATTGACACAATAATTGTGCAATGCCTGTGTTCTGGCCATCACTGCATTGTTCTGCTGTTCCCAGTTGTTTTGCACCATTCTACCAGTGCAGGGGGCTGGGGAGGTCTGGTGAGGTGTGAGGACCATTGTTTCCCATGGGTTCTTGCATTGTGTTGGGGTGCTGAGGTGGTACTTGCATGCTGCCCATAATCCAGCCAGCTCATTGTTGTTTAGCTGTCTTGTGGGTAGGAGGGTGTGTGTGTTTTGTAGGAGATGTTTCTGGGAGTTGGGGAGAGTGGGGGCTGTCATTGTTCACAGGCCTTTATGTTGAGCGTTGATCGGCAGAGCTGAATATGGCAACTCCAATGCTATACTTAGTGCAACCGAACAAGGATGAATGTGGCAGAGTGCACCACCATAAATAGATACCACCTCTTGCTTAGTTGTTTAGTTTACAATGGGCAATGACCCAAAGTAGTATATATATTCTTGTACATAGTACTTTGCAAAAATAACCAACTAAAGTTCACTCATTCTTTCGAGTCCTCTACTTCTCAACAGGTTATGGGCCCTGGCCTTAACTGAAATTTCTCGTACATGCTAAACTTGAACTTTTGACACCCCGGATCAATCAGTAACCATGACCGAAACATCAACATGCACAAATGTCTACTGGATCAAACCATTGACAGGTGCCAAGAATTATGCTGGATGGAAGATCAAAATGATGGACATCTTGACAGGACAAGATTTGTGGGAGTATATCGAAGGAACGATCACTCAGCCATCAGACACGGTAGGAAAGGTGGCATTGAAAAAGAAGGATAGGATGGTGCTATCTACGATCCGATTGAGGGTAGCCGACAAGATGTTGGTATACATCATGAGTTTGGCAACGGCGAAAGAAGCATGGGACACACTGAAATCTTTACTTGAAGCTCAGGGAGCACTGGGAATTGTTCAGGCATGGCAGAAATTATTCCAATCACAATGTGAGGATGCCACGCCGATCGAAGAACATATTAGGACATTGCATGGCTATCAGGAGGAGCTGCACAGTCTAGGACAGAAGATCGATGGGGAGGAATTCTGTATAATTTTGCTGACCTCACTACCCCAAAACTGGAATAACTATATTGCATCTATTGACACTACAGATCTAAAGGACACCTCAAAGCTTATTGCACACATCCTGGAACATGATCAATGGCTTAGCCTCAGAAACTCTGACAATATGGCCTTGGCAGGAAAGCATGGGACAAAGAAGGTAAATCCCAACATCACCTGTTTTGGATGTGGAGACAAGGGGCACATCAGTCGGCAGTGCAAGAAGAAGTCTAAATCGGGAAAAGGGAAATCGGGAGGAAAGCAGAAGGAGACAACAGAAGCCAATGCAGTGGCAGATGACGATAAATTTGCATTTTGTGGAGAGGAACTTGCTGTTTCACCAGATTCTTGGCTGGCTGACTCAGCATGCACTTCACACATAGCACGGGACCATGACATTTTTATTGATTACACCCCAACACCAGGACATCTAATTTCCGGTTTTGGGAAAACCCCTGGAATAGGACAAGGGACCATACAGTTACAGACTACTGTGGAAGGGAAAACCTTGAAAATCACCCTTAAAAATGTGGTACATGTGCCCGATGCTCCATTCAATCTTATCTCTATCTCACATGCACTCGAAGCTGGAGTGGCTGTTCTATTTTTGTCACCAGGAGTCAGATTCTGAGCACCCAATGGCACGATCATTATGGAAGGACAGATATCAAATCAGCTATTTGACATGAACATCAAAGGGATAGCCAAACAAGGCCAAGCATGCCCTGCCAAGCATGGGAGAATGTGGGATGAATGGCATAGGATTTTTGGCACATGAATATGGGGTCAGTAAAGATGCTGAAGGATAGAGGGATGGTATTGGGAATGGAGGTGGATAGGACATTGGAGCCTGCAGCACAGTGCAAGGTATGCATTGTTGCCAAGCAGCATGTCCAACCTTTTCCCAAAAATAGCCAAACTGAGATCAAAGAGATCGGAGATCTCACAGTCAGTGATCTATGGGGACTGGCACACACTCAGGCTCCAGGGCGAGATCGGTATCTTGTCACATTCATGGACAGCAAGTCACGGCGCACAATGACATATTTTATGAAACAGAAATCGGAGGCACTTGCGAATGTCAAACAGTACAAGAGTTTTGTCGAGACACAAACTAATCACAAACTCAAGAAACTTCACGTGGATGGAGGAGGGGAATTTCTTAGCAAGGAGTTTAAGAAATACTTATTGAATAACAGTATTCAATTGGATGTTACGACACCCCACTCACCATTGCAGAACGGAATTGCCGAATGACTAAATTGAACGCTGGTGGAACACACATGGGCAATGTTACATCAGCATGATCTACCTTACTCCCTTTGGAAAGAAGCGGTCGCTTATGGGACTTATCTTAAAAATAGATCCCCAACACATGCGATCAAAGATCACAAGGTGCCTGATGAAGTCTTTTGGGGAAAGTAGCTGAACATGTCAAATCTGGAGGAATTTGGCAAAACTTGCTGGGTCTTGCAGCAGAACAGGAAAAATTCCAAGCTCAACCCGAAATCAAGGCAATTTATTTTTGTGGGTGTAGCTGATGGTACAAAGGGCTACAGGTACTACAACACTAACACCCACCAAATTCTCACCTCACAGAACATGGTATTTGAAATTGAGGGGGAGAAATCACATGATGTGGAAATTACTCACCCTATGCTGCTTGA